>MU917461.1:1872-12104 GCA_036418165.1 Cooperia oncophora | reverse complement strand
CTGTCTAGTAAACAGAAGGTCGCTGGTTCGATTCCAGCATGGGGAAACCGTTTTGCCATTTAACGCCTAGAACAGCTCTGATGAGTCTCAATGCATATTCTCTGAATTTATAGGCACTGCAGATTATAATGGCACGCGCCTCATTGGCTCAGGGGCAGAGCGTCTGTCTAGTAAACAGAAGGTCGCTGGTTCGATTCCAGCATGAGGCATCCCTTTTGACCAACCGCCTAGATGTTCCGCTTGTTCCTGTGAGCCGAAAGCAGAGAGCAGCTGTGTTTGATTTTGTACGGAAACTAATAGACAGAGAGTCGATCTCAAATGCGCCTCATTGGCTTAGTGGCAGAGCGTCTGTCTTGTAAACAGAAGGTCGCTGGTTCGATTCCAGCATGGGGCAACCGTTTTGCCATTCAACGACGTATAACAGCTCTGATGAGTTTCAACTGCAGATTCTCTGAATTTATAGGCACTGCAGATTCTACTAGCACGTGCCTCATTGGCTCAGGGGCAGAGCGTCTGTCTAGTAAACAGAAGGTCGCTGGTTCGATTCCAGCATGAGGCATCCCTTTTGACCAACGGCCTAGATGTTCCGCTTGTTCCTGTGAGCCGAAAGCAGAGAGCAGCTGTGTTTGATTTTGTACGGAAACTAATAGACAGAGAGTCGATCTCAAATGCGCCTCATTGGCTTAGTGGCAGAGCGTCTGTCTTGTAAACAGAAGGTCGATTCCTGGTGTTGACAAATGGCCCTAAGATTCGCAGACCAACGGCCTAGATGTTCCGCTTGTTCCTGTGAGCCGAAAGCAGAGAGCAGCTGTGTTTGATTTTGTACGGAAACTAATAGACAGAGAGTCGATCTCAAATGCGCCTCATTGGCTTAGTGGCAGAGCGTCTGTCTTGTAAACAGAAGGTCGCTGGTTCGATTCCAGCATGGGGCAACCGTTTTGCCATTCAACGACGTATAACAGCTCTGATGAGTTTCAACTGCAGATTCTCTGAATTTATAGGCACTGCAGATTCTACTAGCACGTGCCTCATTGGCTCAGGGGCAGAGCGTCTGTCTAGTAAACAGAAGGTCGCTGGTTCGATTCCAGCATGAGGCATCCCTTTTGACCAACGGCCTAGATGTTCCGCTTGTTCCTGTGAGCCGAAAGCAGAGAGCAGCTGTGTTTGATTTTGTACGGAAACTAATAGACAGAGAGTCGATCTCAAATGCGCCTCATTGGCTTAGTGGCAGAGCGTCTGTCTTGTAAACAGAAGGTCGCTGGTTCGATTCCAGCATGGGGCAACCGTTTTGCCATTCAACGACGTATAACAGCTCTGATGAGTTTCAACTGCAGATTCTCTGAATTTATAGGCACTGCAGATTCTACTAGCACGTGCCTCATTGGCTCAGGGGCAGAGCGTCTGTCTAGTAAACAGAAGGTCGCTGGTTCGATTCCAGCATGAGGCATCCCTTTTGACCAACGGCCTAGATGTTCCGCTTGTTCCTGTGAGCCGAAAGCAGAGAGCAGCTGTGTTTGATTTTGTACGGAAACTAATAGACAGAGAGTCGATCTCAAATGCGCCTCATTGGCTTAGTGGCAGAGCGTCTGTCTTGTAAACAGAAGGTCGCTGGTTCGATTCCAGCATGGGGCAACCGTTTTGCCATTCAACGACGTATAACAGCTCTTATGAGTTTCAACTGCAGATTCTCTGAATTTATAGGCACTGCAGATTCTACTAGCACGTGCCTCATTGGCTCAGGGGCAGAGCGTCTGTCTAGTAAACAGAAGGTCGCTGGTTCGATTCCAGCATGGGGCAACCGTTTTGCCATTCAACGACGTATAACAGCTCTTATGAGTTTCAACTGCAGATTCTCTGAATTTATAGGCACTGCAGATTCTCTGAATTTAGAGGCACTGCAGATTCTACTAGCACGTGCCTCATTGGCTCAGGGGCAGAGCGTCTGTCTAGTAAACAGAAGGTCGCTGGTTCGATTCCAGCATGAGGCATCCCTTTTGACCAACGGCCTAGATGTTCCGCTTGTTCCTGTGAGCCGAAAGCAGAGTGTGTTCTTGATTTTGTACGGAAACTAATAGACAGAGAGTCGATCTCAAATGCGCCTCATTGGCTTAGTGGCAGAGCGTCTGTCTTGTAAACAGAAGGTCGCTGGTTCGATTCCAGCATGGGGCAGCCGTTTTGCCATTCAACGACGTATAACAGCTCTTATGAGTTTCAACTGCAGATTCTCTGAATTTATAGGCACTGCAGATTCTACTAGCACGTGCCTCATTGGCTCAGGGGCAGAGCGTCTGTCTAGTAAACAGAAGGTCGCTGGTTCGATTCCAGCATGAGGCATCCCTTTTGACCAACGGCCTAGATGTTCCGCTTGTTCCTGTGAGCCGAAAGCAGAGAGCAGCTGTGTTTGATTTTGTACGGAAACTAATAGACAGAGAGTCGATCTCAAATGCGCCTCATTGGCTTAGTGGCAGAGCGTCTGTCTTGTAAACAGAAGGTCGCTGGTTCGATTCCAGCATGGGGCAACCGTTTTGCCATTCAACGACGTATAACAGCTCTTATGAGTTTCAACTGCAGATTCTCTGAATTTATAGGCACTGCAGATTCTACTAGCACGTGCCTCATTGGCTCAGGGGCAGAGCGTCTGTCTAGTAAACAGAAGGTCGCTGGTTCGATTCCAGCATGAGGCATCCCTTTTGACCAACGGCCTAGATGTTCCGCTTGTTCCTGTGAGCCGAAAGCAGAGAGCAGCTGTGTTTGATTTTGTACGGAAACTAATAGACAGAGAGTCGATCTCAAATGCGCCTCATTGGCTTAGTGGCAGAGCGTCTGTCTTGTAAACAGAAGGTCGCTGGTTCGATTCCAGCATGGGGCAACCGTTTTGCCATTCAACGACGTATAACAGCTCTTATGAGTTTCAACTGCAGATTCTCTGAATTTATAGGCACTGCAGATTCTACTAGCACGTGCCTCATTGGCTCAGGGGCAGAGCGTCTGTCTAGTAAACAGAAGGTCGCTGGTTCGATTCCAGCATGGGGCAACCGTTTTGCCATTCAACGACGTATAACAGCTCTTATGAGTTTCAACTGCAGATTCTCTGAATTTATAGGCACTGCAGATTCTACTAGCACGTGCCTCATTGGCTCAGGGGCAGAGCGTCTGTCTAGTAAACAGAAGGTCGCTGGTTCGATTCCAGCATGGGGCAACCGTTTTGCCATTCAACGACGTATAACAGCTCTTATGAGTTTCAACTGCAGATTCTCTGAATTTATAGGCACTGCAGATTCTCTGAATTTAGAGGCACTGCAGATTCTACTAGCACGTGCCTCATTGGCTCAGGGGCAGAGCGTCTGTCTAGTAAACAGAAGGTCGCTGGTTCGATTCCAGCATGAGGCATCCCTTTTGACCAACGGCCTAGATGTTCCGCTTGTTCCTGTGAGCCGAAAGCAGAGAGCAGCTGTGTTTGATTTTGTACGGAAACTAATAGACAGAGAGTCGATCTCAAATGCGCCTCATTGGCTTAGTGGCAGAGCGTCTGTCTTGTAAACAGAAGGTCGCTGGTTCGATTCCAGCATGGGGCAACCGTTTTGCCATTCAACGACGTATAACAGCTCTTATGAGTTTCAACTGCAGATTCTCTGAATTTATAGGCACTGCAGATTCTACTAGCACGTGCCTCATTGGCTCAGGGGCAGAGCGTCTGTCTAGTAAACAGAAGGTCGCTGGTTCGATTCCAGCATGGGGCAACCGTTTTGCCATTCAACGACGTATAACAGCTCTTATGAGTTTCAACTGCAGATTCTCTGAATTTATAGGCACTGCAGATTCTCTGAATTTAGAGGCACTGCAGATTCTACTAGCACGTGCCTCATTGGCTCAGGGGCAGAGCGTCTGTCTAGTAAACAGAAGGTCGCTGGTTCGATTCCAGCATGAGGCATCCCTTTTGACCAACGGCCTAGATGTTCCGCTTGTTCCTGTGAGCCGAAAGCAGAGAGCAGCTGTGTTTGATTTTGTACGGAAACTAATAGACAGAGAGTCGATCTCAAATGCGCCTCATTGGCTTAGTGGCAGAGCGTCTGTCTTGTAAACAGAAGGTCGCTGGTTCGATTCCAGCATGGGGCAACCGTTTTGCCATTCAACGACGTATAACAGCTCTTATGAGTTTCAACTGCAGATTCTCTGAATTTATAGGCACTGCAGATTCTACTAGCACGTGCCTCATTGGCTCAGGGGCAGAGCGTCTGTCTAGTAAACAGAAGGTCGCTGGTTCGATTCCAGCATGAGGCATCCCTTTTGACCAACGGCCTAGATGTTCCGCTTGTTCCTGTGAGCCGAAAGCAGAGAGCAGCTGTGTTTGATTTTGTACGGAAACTAATAGACAGAGAGTCGATTAATGCGCCTCATTGGGCTTAGTGGCAGAGCGTCTGTCTTGTAAACAGAAGGTCGCTGGTTCGATTCCAGCATGGGGCAACCGTTTTGCCATTCAACGACGTATAACAGCTCTTATGAGTTTCAACTGCAGATTCTCTGAATTTATAGGCACTGCAGATTCTACTAGCACGTGCCTCATTGGCTCAGGGGCAGAGCGTCTGTCTATTTCTATTTCTATTTCTATTTATTGACGCAGGCATGAGCCCACGTGAGAAAACAAAAACCACAACAACGATTGGTATACCAGTGCAAATCAAACAGAAGAAAAAAAAATCAGTGACCATAGCAGAGCAAAGCTAAATTGAGGAGGAATCAAAAATAATAATAATGAGGTAGTGAACTAGCACGAGAGGAAATCATATGAGAGAAGCCCGCGAATCCTCAAGGTTCACCAACTTTTTGGCAACAAACTTGAAGGAATTCAGAGAGAAATGCATGATGTCACGAGTAAGAAGTTTGTTGAGAGAGGCTATTACCCTTACAGAAAAGAATTTGGAGCGGATTTGGGTTTTCACCAGCGGAACCTTGATTTTAGCGTCGTGCCTCTTAGCTCTAGAAAAGGGTGTGGCTGTAAGAAGATTTTAGAACTGACGGCAGCCCTACCAGTCAAGATTTTAAATGCCAATAACGAGATCGTTTATCTTTCTACGGGCATGCAGACTGGGAAGCGAGTATAAACCAGGGGGGGGGTTTTTCCCCCCCCCCCCCCGCCCGGGTTCCCTGAAACTCATAAGAGCTGTTATACGTCGTTGAATGGCAAAACGGTTGCCCCATGCTGGAATCGAACCAGCGACCTTCTGTTTACTAGACAGACGCTCTGCCCCTGAGCCAATGAGGCACGTGCTAGTAGAATCTGCAGTGCCTATAAATTCAGAGAATCTGCAGTTGAAACTCATCAGAGCTGTTATACGTCGTTGAATGGCAAAACGGTTGCCCCATGCTGGAATCGAACCAGCGACCTTCTGTTTACAAGACAGACGCTCTGCCACTAAGCCAATGAGGCGCATTTGAGATCGACTCTCTGTCGTCTAGTTTCTCAAACGCAGCTGCTCTCTGCTGACGGCTCACAGGAACAAGCGGAACATCCAGGCCGTTGGTCAAAAGGGATGCCTCATGCTGGAATCGAACAGGGAGTTTGCATATATAGGAATTGTTTCGACCGAGCAGAACGCTTCTGTTTACTAGACAGACGCTCTGCCCCTGAGCCAATGAGGCACGTGCTAGTAGAATCTGCAGTGCCTATAAATTCAGAGAATCTGCAGTTGAAACTCATAAGAGCTGTTATACGTCGTTGAATGGCAAAACGGTTGCCCCATGCTGGAGATGAACGCAGCGACGCTCTGTTTAATCCCCTTTGCTTTTCTGCCATTCCTCTAGATGTAGCGGCCAGTTTGAATGGGATGACCTAATATTAATATTTCCATTTAATTTCTGATTAGTTCAATCGGAGAAAGTTTTGTACTAATTTTTCTACATATCCGAATTTTCTACAAAGCAAGTTTCGCTACACAGTACTCACAACGAAAGGATGGTTGGTCGAAATGGCCATTCGAAATGAGACGTATACTGCCCGATGGGCCCTTGGACGCTGATTACAAATCTGCCCTCCATATCTGCTAAACGATTTCCTGGACAAAGTTGTGCAGGATTATTTAGCCCAGTTCACACCCATTTCCAGCATGTATGTATATGAGGTGCTCCAAATTGCCCAAATTGGCTGGAATCTGAAACTAGAGGTGCTTCAGTGCCCTGGAAATCAACACTGCAGTCATATTTCGTGAAAACGTCTTGTACGCATTCTGGAGGGGCAGGGTGTGCAGGAACCTGCAACGTCCTTGGCAAGCGTTTTTACGCCGAACGAGTGTGATATTCGTGCTCTGGGGCTCAAATTAGCCCTAGAGACAAGTTTTCAACCAAATTTGAGATTTCGACCTATTTTCGATACAGTGGGGTAACCATAGGCAGCCAATTCCTAAAGGTTGCTGGCACTATCGCCGATTCAAATCTCTGTGAGCAGTGGAGGTTCCTCGCTAAATCTTAGTCCTTGTTGGTTACTGACGGTCCTGATAACAACCACGACATCCACTTTTGGCTTCCATGCCATCTGGAATCAGTTTGGCCTCACAACACGACGGAACGAATAATGCCGCCGAAACCAACAATCAGGAGTTCCCACTAGGAGTGTTCCAGAATGGCTCTATCACATCAGAAATAAAATTTTTGGTAGAATCAGGTCTCCTAGCCTCGCAGAAGTGCTTTCCGGATGTGCAGGAGGCATTTTTGAGAAAATGCAAAATGACGATTCATGGAGGGATTCGAACCTCTCACCTCGCATACTTGAGCGCGGCACACTACCCACTAGGCCACCGATGCACTTCGTGTGACGACTCACGTCTCATTTGTGTTACCAAGCTCAATTGTGCTCCGTACAACAACCTCCTGCATATCTCTGCTCAGAGAATCGTTTAGCAGATATGGAAAGCAGATTTGAAATCAGCGTCCGAAGACGCATCAGTGTGTATGCATCTTGTCTTAAATGGCCACTTCGACCAACCATCCTTTCCTTGTCAGCACACTGACACCTTTGCGCTGCTCGTTACTGGCTACCGCACTCATTACGACCCCCTCCTCTCCCAAATACGACCCCCTGTTGGGGAATCCCCAACAATGATGTGCCCTGAGGGCAGAAAAAAGCCACCGGTGGCGCGCATACGACGCATGCTGAGAGCGATGGTGTGGCGAAGAACAAGTGCTGTGATCCGAAACTAGCTTCTTGTCAATTTATAGCTGCATTTAGCCAACAGCGCCGGGCTCACAGTGGTAAATGGAACTGGTATTGTATTCACAATAAAGTTAGCATATCTTTTAATAAATGTTTCGCGCAATCTTAGTGTGCACACTGCCTCTCATGTCAAAGCGCTGCAAATCAGTCACCGTTCGTTAATTCTTGCCTTCTCCGTTGTCATACTGTTGTTCACCATTCATCGGTTGTCAAAAGTTACTGTTTCCAGGACTGCCGTGGTAAAGCGCTGGCCCTTGTTCCCTTTTCGACGCGTTATCACTGCGGAGAAACTTAGCCCGTGACAGGCGCGTTCGCCGGTGACTTTTCCCTGCGGCCCTTCAACGATCACTACTGTGGTTTTGCTGGGTTTTCTTCACAGAATTTTTTCGAAAAAAGTGGTTACTTCTTCTCGAAATAATTTCAAAATAATGGAAGAGTAGAAATATTATTCAACACTTCATTTCGTAACAGGAAGGCGTCTGAAACTAAGGATTTTCCAGAACCGTCAAAGATGGACGACGTTCTTGTCGTAGTCACTGAGCGACTTGTTCACCACACGTTATCAACAATCGAGCACTTGTAGTAGGAGCGATTTGAGCAGCCGTGCCTCATACGTTACGGTGTTCTTGATAGGGTCCACTTGACCATCGGACAAGGGACCATCAACCACCGTCGGAATACCGCGTCCGTGAACTGAAATAGAAACAACTGGACTCTTTTTATAGTGAGTAGAGAAGTCATGTTCTATTCGTCGAATTCCGTACTCAGCGAAAATACGATAATCAAAAGCATGGAATCAGATATACTGGAACTAGTGGGTTGGCTCATAAGAAGGCCTTTTTTTCTCACACAAGTTTTTATAGGAAAAGTGGGAATGCTTCGCAATGGCTTCTATGCTATTTGATAGGTAACTGTCCGCTCTCTAAGATTGTATAATTGCCTTCCGACTGTTTTTTGATTTCTGCTGATTTTTATTTCATTAAAATGGAGTGTCGGATCGACCCCAAAGTGAGTTTTCGACAACAACTTTCTGCACTTCTATCTCGCGTCTCAAATAACAGAAGAAATTGAAAAGGTGTGGTATATATAACCAAGGAAATATGCTTTTTATGACAGCTTGGAGTTGGTTCAAGCAATCAAGAGATGGGAATTTGGACCTCGTAAATGTGCATCGTGTGGGTGCCCTCTTGAGGCGGGCTGGCTTGCCTGCAGAACCTACCCTCAACGTTTGAAGGTCTAACATCAACTAAGGGTGGTGCTTGACAATGATGAGGAAGCATTCCATGACCTCTAACGATTCCTCAATCTTTCGCTTGAATCTCCGAATAAGTTAATCTTGGCAAGCTCTCAGTTGGACTCAATACATAAGCATTGGGTGATGCTTTTGTTGGTTGTTTACCTTTTCTGTTCTAGTCATGTGCAGGTCGATGAAACTCTGTTCGAATATGTCAAAGCCCAGCGCCTCTCCGCCGTTAATCTGTGTTTCCACGACCTCTTGGATAGGTAACTGCACCCTATTGAGGTATTTGCATGAGACCGTACTAGTTCGCAACTCAAGAGTGGGAGTATAGTGGCGCCCGCTAGCTGAAGAGTCGCACCCCACCTGGCGACCACTACGCCCAACTTCATTTCTAATGGTTGCCTGATGGTGCGGTTGTTCCGCTACTAACTCTCTCCACTTCGAATGGTGAGAGTGAGGTGATAAGGGAAAACAGCTGATATCAACAAGTGAGAACTCGTGCGGCCGCGCCTTCTTTTCGCCTTGAGCACGCACAACCTCAATTCGGTGTGGGTCCTATATCGGGCAAATCCGATGATTTTTTTGCATTTTTCTTCACTAATGAACTACTTGCTACCTTGTTGTCACTGTCTGAGCCCCATAACTCATCAAATTGAACGCGGGCGCTGCCTTTAAGCCATTGTAAGCATTCATTAGGGACATAGTCTCCTGGCCGTATACTTAGCGACTGAGCGTGTGCGATTTTACCTTTTCAATTACACGTAAAAGGCAGTGAGAATGCTTAATTTCGTGGAAGTGACACTCCAGTTTGAAGCACTCAAATAGTTGGAGAGGAACTTTGAAAGAATCAAGAAACTGTAGTATAGGGCAAGGGATTCTCTGCAAAGCAATACAAAATTCAGTGGCAAAAACTTTTCATTTTCAACGCGACATTTCGAGTGAGAAAAAACGCCATTACTTATGGGCCGACCCAATACAACATCCCTGCTAGCTCTTCGAATATACGTACCTTCACATCTGCTCAGGAATTTCAGGCATTCATGGACGACGGAATCGCGGATGACCACCAAATGTTTCGACATCGTCTCTGAAGAGGGGCAAATATGTTTTACCCTAACTGAAAACTTAAGAATGTATGGTTCGAAAGTTTCTCTTCGCCAATTGCTTAAGGTAACCTCTCTCACCAAAGATGTTTGAAAACCCCTGCGAAGGGGGATGTCCTGTGTCCGAAATTAAAAATCAAGGTCAGCGGTCTGTGGTTCTCGATCTTAGTTACTGACTCACTCGCACATTCTGATGTGGTTCGGCGTATTTACCAACAGTACTTCTCCCAGCATTTGAGGAGAGTGTCCACAGGCCCCTATGCTGTCGCCACGACTCTGTCCGACTCGGCCCTCCTAATTTCGCCTATACCTCCAAGCTAGTCTACAACTCTCCAACGAAAAGGAAAGCTGTACCCTTTATCCTGCAACTGAGATATTTCATAGCTTCGCGGAGGCAGTCATTTGCTGATCTCTTGATGACAAGATACACACGACGGCCTCAGTTCAGCAGCCGGAGCGTACCACTTTCACAGTTCAGAAGTGCTTGCGACCGGGGCTGTAGGGTAGTGATGCCCAAATTTCATCTCCACACTCCGCCCGCGCTATCCTCTATGTGCAGCACTTGCTTCGATACTGAGGTTCCCCAGCGAAGCATGCACTCAGCGGTAGAAAACTACCAGAAATGAGAGTGTGCAGAGAAGAAGCAGCGCGTTTGGCTTTGGTCAGGCGTGTGGCTCTCCAG
>MU917458.1:0-11755 GCA_036418165.1 Cooperia oncophora | reverse complement strand
GCTATGGAACAACCGCACCATCAGGCAACCATTAGAAAAGAAGTTGGGCGTCGTGGTCGCCAGGTGGGCGGGGCGGTCGACTCTTTACTAGCGATAGGCGCTATCCTCTCGCCTTTGTGAGATGCAAAACTAGTACATACTGCATCCTTATGGGAGGGCTATGATATCCAGAAAGGGCGTAGGAACATCAAGTGAACGTGGGCGCTACCTTTAACTCTTCCCAAGAAGGTACTGGTCAAGGTGGAAAGCTTTCCGATTCATTCTTCCCTCATTACTAAGTAAGAATCGTTCATAAATGAATCTCTAATTCTTCTGAACGAATGCAGTATAATAAGTGCACTAAGGTTCTCTTGATTTGCGTCTAATTTTGTTATGACGAGCTCGGAAAGCAGTGCGTGAGAGTGGGCGGGACAGAAGGCACGGAAGGGCTGGTTGAGCTTGACAAGATCTTGCCCCCTGCTACCTCTCTTTCTCCTCACAAATAATCAGTTACAACGAAAACATGCACTGTTCATAGAACGCTTGTTATTATATAGGACTTCTTCATTGGGCGTGCTCATTCCAATCAACTCTTTCCCCAACCTTTCCTCCCCGCGCACACATTTTTGTGCCATTTTCCAGGATAGGAGCTTGTCTACTTCTTGAACACATCACGAATTCTCATGACATGCATGGTCGGTCATATATTTTCCTCTCCCGCAAAATTTCATGTGGCCTATTCATTATTTCTCCCTTTAATCTGAAAGAGTCAAAGCATGTTTTTGGACACCTATGGTATTATCGTACGACGTACAAAGTTGGAAGGAGGGTGAAATTAAGTACAACTTATTGATTATAATTTTGATTATCGGTGTAACGGCGGTCTACAATCTGTATCCCCAAAGGAGGTTCCGCCATGAAAAAAATCGTGGGCGGCGGAGTTGCAAAATAGGACTGCATGGGCTAGTTAGCATGCCCGAGAACAACATAGTAGAAAAAACCGTCAAAAAAGACCTCGCGAGAGGAAGGTCTTATTTGAGGCCTCGAGTGAGAGGCAAAAGCCGATGGGGGATTTCGAGTGAAACACCAGGCAGTAGTAGTGAGAGAGCAAGAAAGCGAGCAAGGAAACAGGTACGGTAGCCATTAGCGTAGGCGGAGCCGCTTGGTAACTCTGCTCTTCAACACGCCTAAGTTACAACTTTCTGAGGCGAGATTTGTGCACGATTTCCAAGTTTCAACCCACGCCATCTTCCCTGCAGGAACTTCGATTCTCATAAGTGTCCGCGGGTCTTCTTCCAAGACATGAAGAGAGGAAACGCTTGGTTCCTACTCTTACTTTAACCCTTATTCAAAATCATCGCTTGAGTTGAATAATACTTGACCATGGCAAAAACTGGCGTAGTTCCAACGAGTCAGTCTTTTAATCCCCTCGGACGAGTTTAGTACCAATGAATCGACCCACAAGAAATGGAGCGCTCGGTTAGTTTCGGAGGAAATTGATTCGGACTTTGGTTCCTGAACCATTCTTGTCACTGCGCCATCTTCACTCCTAGAAAAGTAGCCTATCTTTCAAAGTAATCTGCTTTCAATTCTGCTCGTGTGGAAATGACAAAAGAGAGCACGTTATAGAAATGAAGAAAAATGCTCATTTAGCACGCCTCCTCTCTAACATTATCCTGGTTTCGACCCCTTCGGCTTCCACCTTACCTACATAGCTTCTCCTTTTATAATTTCAAAAAAATTACCAGCTATACAGTATAGGGCACGTCACGGGAATCGGAGTTCCAAAACGCCCCACTCCCTTGTCCTACGTACTCGTTCATCAGATTTTCCCTTACTTTATCATCAAGCGGAGTAGGAGGGGGGGGGCGGAACGAGAATTCAGCCTTCTTGATTATTTGTCAGAAATATTGGTATTTGCCACGCTGCCTAGAGGGGTATATAGCGTGAAACAGGAAAGTCAACGTTCGGTGATCTCCTCAATCCCGTATACGGGCCCCTTCCCAGCGGCCAAACACCCCTGATGGGTTTTGCTGTGCCCTGCTCCGAGATTCAGACCTTAGGTGAACCCCAGTGCCATAATACCAAACCAGTTTTTGGTACATTCTTTTGGCGCTCTGGTGGGCTCGTAAAACATTTATGATATTACTAAGGCTACTTCATTTTACTACATATATGTTATATATGTATATGTTAGATGCCATTATGGTGAAATAAGGTATTTTACAGCGAAGTTCTATAGTTCACTACGGTGGAAGTTCAAAACTTAATTACTGAGGATAATCAACTCTCTCAAAAGGTCTGGTTTTTCATCTACATGAAAAGAACATTTCTATTACTCATTGGTTTACTCGAGTATTACTGTAGGGAAACAATGACGCTTTTTAATTTTCATGAGCGCTCTATGGGCTCGTGTAGAGCGAGTTGATTGGAAATGATTAACTGAATATCATTACTTTTACTCATTTCGTTATGACTTAATAGTAAGTGCTTGAATAGCCTTGTTTTCTAAATACTTTGTAATGGTAATGTCATGCAGAGACATGAGAAATGCCACAAAACCTTTACTAAGCGCGGTTTCTATTGTTGTACTTCTAATCAATTCTTTATTGATTACTTGTTGCTGCTCATTTAATTTAGGCGACAAAGAACATTCCAGGGTCCTTGAAATGGATTAATTATGGTATAGGGGAACTCGTCTGATGAAGGAAAATGTTCCAAGAATTAACGCTGGAAATGGCAAAGACGTCTATCCAACAGAATGAACGTTCATTTCTAGACGATCCGTCCCGATAAACTTCAATATTCAGAAGGGGACGCGGTGGCGGTGTGGCCCTAAGAGTTCGATTTCCGGCTAATTTCTTGCTGGTCAAGCTTACCTGCAGCTACTATTGTTCTTAGTCATTCGTTTCTATTACCGTACCACATCTCGGCTGCCACTGTATTGCTATAGTGAAACCGCACTTCTCACCCTTTTTTCTATTTCTAGAATTTTCATCAAGTATACACGAAACTAAAAGTAATAGCCATATCTGATGTCGTCGCAGTTAGTTGGGGAGGTGTCAGCAGGACGGAATGAGCCCGCCTTCAGCTGCCTTTTCTACCAATAGTGACCGACTAATGATTGGTTCAGAAAGAAAACAACCAGTGGCGGAAAACGCCGCAGAGAAGGATCATTCCATTCCTTTTGTGACTGCGGCGGTATCAACTGTATTTGTAGACTACTTGTTTGTTTATTGGTTTGGGAATCGATGAATAAATTTGAGCCAGTTTTGCGTGAAAGCTGATAAGTAGGAGCGCGAAGGCGATAGGTTGCTTCTACTGAGTACAGTAGACCCCGCCTCGTGTTAGTTTCTGTCACTTTGCTCGTTTGTACACTCGAATCCCTGAGATGTGGTGGGTGTGGCTGCGTGCTTCAAGTAGACGTAGCGGTGGTTATGCGCCATGTCTCTTTCCAACAGTGAACAAGATGACAGTTGTCTCGAGCTGAAATATCTCACGGGTAATCCATTCTACATGTTCTGATGCCACGCCCACTACGTCTCAGGGATAATGAGTGTATGTTCTCGCCCCCGTTGTCCAACCTTTTTTAACGGATGCTAGCAGAACTTCTCCTCTCGCTTAGAGTCACCTCCAGCACGGAGAGCTTTATTTAGAGCGCGTTTGACGGCTTCCTCTCCTTTTCATCAGAAATGAGCCGATTAGCACATGCACTTTTGTTTTTCAACGCCGTTACCTACGACTTACAATTTCGAAATGTGCCTTTAATTAGATATTCCTTTGTGTGATTATTATGACTGTTTAAGAGGTGACTGGTAATCATACCTGAAGCACATTTAAACTTTAAGAACACGAACGACGACGTTACTGTTGGTCACGCACGTTTTGCATCTACTTAAACAATGAAAAGTGGCATCTCCAGTGGATTTCAGTGGGATTTTTCGTGGACGCAATTAGGAAAGAACGCAGCTGCAACCAGCACTCAACAACAACAAACACGTCGATAACTCGTACACTAAAAAAACTGCTATTAGGCCTCGACTGCAATACTGCTTACCCGCAATCCGGGATGAGACACAGAAAAAATAGGGCACAGTTCGACGACGGGGGGGGGGCGGCATTTCGCTCCCTCGCTGCCCCACTAGTTCCTGTTTGCGTATCTTACTGTGGTGAAACCAGTGAATCCGAAGCAAGCTCGTCTAGCCGTCATGGTAGGACCTGTCAACTCTTGTAAGCTCACAAAGTGATTCTCTAGATGGGTCGACACGTCGATGGAAGTACCAAAAGTGCTAAATGCCCTCCGCCTCCTCCCTCGTGGCCAAACTGTCACAACAATATTTATAAGTGCGCCAACTGAAGATTCGGGTGGATTCAGCCTGGGAATGGGGCCCTTTACACTTTCGCTACTGCCCCTTGTCGTGTTCATTGCTTTACAACAGTTGACAAGTATTCTTTACAAGAGTTGACAAGTCGTTTTTCTGCGAACTTTGACTGGAATTACTTCATGGCTTCATAAAACTTCACAAATCCCTATTGGCTTGGCACGGCTATAGGAATTAGCTAGGGTGCAAAATGCCCCACCCCAAGCCCAACTGCGCCGATTCGACTTCTCTTTCCCTCGCAGTGCTATTTTTCTATCTCTTTCAGTGGTACAAAGTTGTATAGCTATTTTCTGTGTTACAGAACTATCACTTCATTGGTGGTGAATGAAGTAAAATCGATACAATCGTTAGTTTTTTAAGGTGGAGTAAAATTAGTACAAGGGTTTAGTATCTCAACTGCGGGTCTATGGGCGTGGCATTACCGCGGCCATTACCACAACTATGGCCACCGCCACCATCATCACTACTGCCACCATACACGCACACCCACACTAACATTTGATGTTTTTCAGCGTTTTCCAGCGTTAAATCGCCAGCCAGTCAGTCATCGGCAAGTGCAGTCAGACATCGTTAGCATCTGTGTTAAAGTAAACCCGATAATGAATGAAATGGCGCAAAGGAATAGCCCTTGGCATGTGGGGTGTCTTAGACGAGATTATGTAGGGCTATTTAGCCTTTGAGTGGCCATTCCGAAGAGTCGTATGGTATTCCTAGCCAGTTATATCTTTTCCCTACTACTGAAGTAAGCCGTAAAGGTGCTATGGATAAGAGAGTTGTTTCATGTCTCAACAGTCGCTTTTTCGATTTTTCCCCAAGGCCAATTAAGCATTCATACCCTCGGGGCCGGTTATTTAGAGCCATGCTTGTCCATGAAAATGAATGCGCTCACTTTTCTGACAACTCGCCTCCACCAACATATCGAAGTTTCGATCCTATATAGTAGTCAGTAGATAATATTATTATTTTTATCCTACCCTTAAACTTAAACGTAAAACGGCTCAGTAGCGCTTTGGTCCGTGCTGGGCACGTTGTACGATCTTCTCCGTGGAACCTCGTGAATTCTATTTTCTTACTATCAAATGTTTTGTGTTTTTTTTTACTGAAATTGCATGCTTTGTCTTTAGAAATCGTGAAATTCTCTCATGTTTGCCCTCATTTTCTTTAGAGAGTTAAACCTCTTTGATCTACATGATCTTAGAGATCATTTTTTCTAACCCCTTCAGTAATTTGGACTGAAATTCTATCCCCTTGGTTGAGTGTCACATTACTTGTTAACTCTGATAAGTAGATCCTGCTCTGTAGACATTTTTTTCAGAAGTTTCTCTTCAGCTCTATTCTGTTTGTAAAATGAGCCCTCCTGGCCGCGGATCTTCGAAATTTTGTTCATTCTTCGCGTTTTCAAAAATTTATTTTATCGGATCTTACCGTTCCGCAGTTGTGCCATTGCTACCTAATTTAAGACCAGTGCACGTCCTACCTTGGGATCCCCAGCGGGGAGGGGTCTTATTTGCCTTCGTGAAAAGGTTTTGAAGTGTTTGCTGTTCTTGGTTTTTCCCCTTTCAAGTGTGCCATCCCACCCCCGCCCCTTGCGCTGCTCCACGGCTGTTTTAAGGGGGAAATAGGGGAAAAAGTAGTGGCATTTCCGGAAAAACTCCATAAAACTGGTAGGAAGTTGGGAGAATTCAGAATTTAGGAAGATACTACCTAAGATGGTAAGAGAGTAGGTGGGGAGCCTTGTGCCAGAGGAGGAAGGCTTGAGGGAAGGGGCTTATTTTGCAAGAATTTTTCCCAAGGCAGGACGTGCCCTGTTTACGATACAACTACTGCTCTGACTCGACAATATGCTCTCCATTGAGTCTCAGTCTTCTCCAGCAGTAACACTCACAACTGGGATCATTCCTCCATTCCTCTGACTCGTAGTTTCTCCTCTCAATCAAATTCCTCCTTTTCCTATACCTCCATATTCTTTCTTTCTCGTACTCTGTAAAACTGAAAATTACACGCTTTCAGTGTCATTGTTATGATTTTTCGCGTTGGAATGTACCTATGTAATTTAAAGGTAAAGTGCTATTTGCGCCCATGATTTGAACGTTTATGTTATTTGAGGCCTTTATTATCTCCTATTCACTCTTAAATGTCACACTTTTTTGAACTTGAGCTTAACTTCACGTCTTTTGGCGTAAATTGTGGCTAATAATGTAAAGGGCAAGACTTTTCACGCCCACAAATGTTCACAATGAACTTTGTGTTCATTCATTCATGACATTCGGGGCATGAACTTGAAGCGCCATTTGAACTTTAGATGAACTTGAATGTAATGTTTTCAGAATTGATTGAGCTTTTGGAAAAGGCTATTTTCACAGGTAGGCAAGGTTGAATCGATAATCGTACTACATACTACTAGAAGCTCTCATAATCAGAGACGGACCAGAACTTCACTGTTTTGGGTCATTTTGAAAAAAAAATTCTTGACGGATTCTTTTGATATCATGTCTTTGCTAGTGGTCCGATCTGGCTACAGAGGTTTTTCATGAGCAGAAATTATATTTAGACGAGAGGTAGTTCAACCCCGAGCATAGCCGCAGCAAAATCAATCAGAGTTTTCTTTTGATGACGTCATTATTTTGAGGATTCTCGCAACACCGTCGATGTCGTTTTGGCTGTATCTCCTACTTTTCCTCTTCCTCCGCTCGGGATGACCATTTTATCAGGAACACTTGTCACCCGGACCTGCTCTCGCTGCGAGGGTCCAGGGGTATTTTCTCGAGGCATCTACCAGTCCACTAGTTTAAGGGAGAAGGTAAAGGAGGAGGGATCAGAGAAGGGAGGAAGAAAAGAAGGAAGGAGGAAGAAAAAAGGAAAGAGAAGAGAGACTTCCCGGTTGACAGGTGCCCTGAGACGGAACTGACAAGCTAGCAGTCTGGATCAGAATTGAGAGTTTTTGAATAGATCTACTGGAGTACTTAAGATTGTAGTTGTTTGGTAACGAATTCTAGGGGGTTTTAGAACAACTTTTCAACTTTACTCCCATGTAACTGCATAATAAAGATGTCAGAGTCAGTCTCTGACTGTCTAAGGTCAGATGTCAGAGTGGGAATCTGTTGGGCTGAATTCGAACAATCTTGAGTCTCGAGGGACAAAAATAGGTACGTTTTTAGAGCGCAAAAAAATGTTGTCGTACTGTGTCAGTCATGCAAGATCCCAGAACTCATTAGTATGACTAGTATGGGTAGCACCGGAGCTATGCTTTCAATCAAAACCTTCCAAGAGCAATGACAGCGGGCCAGGATTCCGCTGGGTAGTAGGCTATACGTAATCGACTGAACATTAAAAATTCGCTGTCATAAAATAAGCAGCAAAGTTCAGGTATGTATCATGATGGCGGGTAAAATATTGGCAGTCTGCCACCTTCAGAACGGATCCTCTTTTTATAGTGAAATTTTTATTTCTATTCGTGCTCCTCCTTCTTCATTATTCCACATCGATTTTTGTTTTTTTTTCTGCACTTAAAAACCTCTTTTATATGGCGCTTTGTTCCTGTCATTTCATTCGGATACTATTTTCGAGCATATTCTCGTGAACGTTATTTTCTAAGATTTCGGATACGGTACGGATTACGTTTCCTAGGAGACCCATGTCTGTAGTAAGGGCTGAAATTTCAACTTGTTATGCACTATCACAACGAAATGAATCAATAAATGACAAGTGAGTACTTTTATCACTTCACTACCTCACTTTTCTTTAATTGAATGAGGAAACTCAGTAAGGAAAACCTTGAATTTTTCCTATTTTCCAGCGGTTGCTCTGTGAGCTTCGATAAATCACTGTGTTGGCTAAAAGCTGACTATGGTGCAAAAGTGGAAAGATTATGTCCATTTACATACTGCCCTACCGTACCTGGATGTGAACAAGTAGCAAGTAAGTGTATTATCGATTTTCACGCGTGATTCTAAGCAATTCGTCCGTTTTTTGGTCGCTTGTTAGAGTTGAGATTGGATTAATGGCGGGGTACTTTGGCGTTTAGAATAGCGCGAATACGGGAAACAACCGGATGCTAACCCGTCGAAACATTGTCTGGTACACTTTCTAAGCTATTCAATGAAGCTGCGGGAGAGATTTGACGAGAGAATGAAGGCGGCGGCCGGGGTGGTGAAAGAGACGTGTGGATTGCCCCGAATCTATCCACTCATTCGTAAACAATTGCCATGTAATCGTGTTGCCCTCGAGAAAATTCAATTTGTCTTTGAGGGTTACACTCGGCGACATCACGAACGAATGCCAGGGTCATGTGCAAGTTGTCGCTGACGTTTGACAAATCCTTGTCTTCACACGAACATTTCCTTCAGGGGACATTCCACGATGTCCTGTACTTCGTCCTTGTGTACTTTAGACATACACGAGACCCTCCCTGCTTAGAAAAAAACCTTCCCTTCGGTTTTTTGTTTTCAAATGGTTAAGGCAGTGATCCCATGGAGAAATGGTCCGCTGTTCTCATAAACATTAGCAGGCCGCATTCACACATGACGACTTCTAGCAAAGGACAAAACTGCGAGCAGAAGAAAGTATACGTATCGATTCGAACAATGGCGAAATTAGGAGAAATGAGGAATCAGTAGGAAATCCCAAACAGCCGACAAAGGCTTGATAGAAATTGGTCTCATAGCCCCACCTCTTGGAGAAATGCCAATTTTCGGAATTTCGGCACTCCTGCAGATCAGCTGTTTTTCCATTTCCGCAGATTCGTCATTTCTTCCAATCAATACCTATACTTTCTTTTTTTCTGCAGACCCGCATTTTTGCCAATTCCGCGTTTCTTCAAATCGATACCTATACTTGATTCTATCTACAGTATCGTAACTTCTTTGAAGTCGCCATTTATAGACGCGGCCTTACGATTACGGTAGTGACAGCCAGTGACCAACGGTACCATGGCAATTTTTCATTTTTGAACGCAGATACAGTAGCTTGAGCGACGTTCTAGAAAATGACGGCACTGCTTGAAAGCCCGGAAAGATTCTGCTATCCTGCTCATTTCCGCCTGATAATCGCTCGTTTTAAAAACCCTTGGAATTTCATACCTGTTCGAAATTGGTTAGAAGCTCACTAGAGGATTTTTGGGGCAGCTTTGGGGTAGTTGTTGACATTTTGAAACAATTTCAACTTATTTACCTTCGCCATAAATGGTAACTGCTTAGATTCATTTATCAGTTTCACTGCAAATTTCACTGATGATAGGGATTTGTTTAATTTTCGCGTAACATTTTGCCCACATAGTATCGGTTTTTTTTGTTTTCTGTTTTGGACAAGGGTGGTTAATCCGCCTTGAGGCGACGTAACTGATGAGCATGGCTAACCTTCTCTTTTTTAAATATATGGCCCTGTGTTGCGAACTCCTTCTCGATAAACATCCCTGTATAAATAAGGCCTTTAATTTTAATCAGATGAGAAGGTTTTGAGATTTTTGAGTCCCTCCATCCCTTCGGTGTGATTCTTTGAAGTCTTGTGGTGGTTGTTCAACGTTTGAACATCTTTGAGTATTCTGGGTGAAAGCATGCTCCATTATTGGCCGACCCTGGCGAATCTGCCCCAAAAATTCTTTAGTGAGTTCACTTAGGGGTACCAAAAGCCTTCCGAAGAAGTTGCCGAATCTAAATCATGGGCTTTATCCTCCCTTCAATTTTTTTGTTTCTGCGGATGCAGACCTGCTCAGAAATTAGCATTCCTCTGAAGCCAGAAAGAAGGGCCTATTTCGTCGTTGACGAAGTGGTCAATAGACCCCACCCCTTCCCCACCCTACACAGTTCCTCAATTTTCTCAAACATTACAACCCTTCGAGCGGCGAAAATACTACGTTGAACTCAGCTATAATTGGACTCTTGCCTACCCAGCACGCTCTATATTTGGCACACCCTGGCTAAATTTGCCCCAAATAATTCTCTGTAGCTATTACAGCTCCCTTACATGGGGTACCGCCATGAATTCTGAAAAAAAAGTTTGGCCGATTGAATCCATGACTCAGCTCGCCGTTTTTAGATTTTTCAAATTTTTTAACTTCCTGCGGCAGAAAGCTGCTAATAAAATCTGCTATTAAATCTTTCGGGGATCTGAATTACCAGAGCTCGAAGCGGCTACGCACACAGCATTTTGTTATTTCATACGTTAGTCAACTGGGATGTCAAAAACGAGTTGCGCCTATGTCGACGTATGATTCCACTACCAACTGGCCAGATGCAAGCTCTCTGAAGCATTCTATATCTATAGCCGACGGGGCGTGCTATGGTGATTGCTGCGGAAAAGAGGAGGCGTTGCAAAGCGTCGAAAAATACATGACGAGTCGACTGAAAGAGCGCTTTACCGACCACAGATGCAAAATGAATCAGCTGTTGAAGCCAGTGACTAGTCCCTGCGGAATATAGTTTGCGCCTTAAAAGTGTTCACACAGTTCGCATATCGCATTGGAATTGTAACTTCTCTCACTGAGCGCAGTCGCAGCAAATCACGCGAATTCCGGGTTTGTCATCGACATTGTTCTCAAGCCAGAAAGAGGGGTCCGAAGCCAGAAAGAAGGGTCCATTCCATTGCTGTTTTTGTGACGAAGTGGTCAAAAGACCTCCAGTTCCTTCTCCTCCTACTCAATTCCTAAATTTCCTCAGCATTCTACCACCTTTCAATAGAAAATACCTTCGTTCCCCCAAAAAAATCTGCCGTCGAGCGGGACGGAGGGGGTTGTATAGCACTTGAAACGGGAAAAAGCGAGAAAGATCAATAACCGGGAGTATTTTTTTCAAAAGCAAATACTTCTCCCTCCCTGCACCCCTCCACAGATATGGTTTCCTCGCTTGGAATCCCCAAGGTACTCTTCATATCCCGAAGAAAATGAAGACTGTAGCCGCGCCCACTCCATCTCCGGGATATGGGGAGTACGACGTGCCTAGATACCAGAAAAAGGGGAAACGCCATGCTTAGTTAGGATTATGTCTATTTGTCTTGAAAATACCATATAGACTGAGAAGGCTACAGTCGTATTCGCTGCGGATGACGGGGCGTGTCAGTGAGGATGGGATTGGCGCGGTGCCAGCACGTCCTTTTCTTTTTTTCTTTCGGCAAGCTACAAGACTATGTCATATTGTACCTATTGGTCGTGTTCCAGCACTTCTTGTCGCTTACCCGCTTCAATAAGTGGTGGAAAACGGGTTGGCGGCGCTCCAAACCCGACCTCACTGACGCACCCGATCAGCAGCGAAAGGCAGTAGCTGTTCTTCGACCACTGCTCTTTTTAATAAGTACTGAATTACTGCTGTAACTGACAGATTTCACTGCCTGAATTACTGCTGTAACTACTGCTGTTACTTACAGTTTATATAGATAGTTGCCACAAGAGTACTGAGTTGTTG
>MU917456.1:0-10673 GCA_036418165.1 Cooperia oncophora | reverse complement strand
AAGGTTTGGGGTTCCGCAGAAAATGTTCATAATTCGCTTCCGGAGCAGCTTCAAAGATGGGGAAAAAAGGGACTAAGGTTAGTAAGGAGTCGCCAGACTAACTGTGGCAGGTACACCTTAAATGGGCGGGGCGTACTCAAGGTGGGCGGTGCTTCTCGCAAAATTCAGTAACCCGGTTAGCGAGAGTGTTTGGAAGTCGCAAAAACTCAGTGTAGAATGTAAATATCCGGCGAATATAGGGCACGCTCAAAGTGTGTTGAGACCCGCCCACAGTGGGCGGAGCTTGCCCTAAATCGCAGGGTATTCATTTTAAAAGTTTGTAGCTCGGTTCCAGAACACTCCAGACACCGGAAAAAGTGAATTAAAGGTCAGCAGAGGTCGCCGGTGAGGTTTGCGGTGGGCAAAAACAAGTTGGCGGAGCTGCTCGAGCGGAGCCTGCCCTCCGAGATGGCGAGAGCCAGACAAAAAAGGTCTGTAAAACGGTTCCAGAGCACTCCGAAGACCGGAAAAAGTGGACTAAGGTCAGCAGAGGGTCGCCGGTGAGGATTGTGGGGCAAAAACATTGTGGGCGGAGCCTGCTCCGAGGTGGGCGGAGCCAGACAAAAAGGTCTGTAAAACGGTTCCAGAGCACTCCGAAGACCGGAAAAAGTGGATTAAGGTCAGCAGAGGGTCGCCGGTGAGGATTGTGGGCACAAACATTGTGGGCGGGGCCTGCTCCGAGGTGGGCGGAGTCAGACGAAGAATCTGTAAAATAGCTCAAGAGTACTTCAGACACCGGAAAAAGTGGAGTACAGAACAAAAGGCGGATATCAGTTGAGTCTAGAAATATGTGAAAGAAAATACGCGCGGCGAAGCCGAAGTCAAAAAAAGGAAAGAAAATAGGGAAAATGCAAGCGCCAGCGCTTGAATATATACCATTTTCACTTCGAATTCACCACTTTCAAACCAAATTCACCACTTTTCAAACCAATTCACCACTTTTCAAACCAAATTCACCACTCTTCTTAGACCAGGCAGTTCGCCAACCAAATCACGCCACCGCGAACCCTGCCCCGACGGTCACGCCTACTTGTCAGCGCGGACATAGATTTTCAACACATGACTGACTCCGCCCATTCTTTAAAGTTTGTTGCGAACTTCAAATCTTCATAACTTTTTCAATTTTTTTCACATCCACTCTTCGCACAACGAAGGTACTCGTAGACGCGCATTCATGCACCGGCAATTTAGGCTCCGCCCCTTTGGCCACGCCCACTTGCTGTTTGCGGAATTATGATATTTTTTCAAAATTTTTGCATTTTTGGACTGCCCCGTGAAGCCCCGCCCACTATGAGAGGCTCCGCCCACTTCGGAGAAGCCCCGCCCACTTTTCAAAAATGGTGCAAATCGGCAGTATAGAGCCTTGGCTTGCATGCTAGGGTCTCGTCCGTCACTCGGAACAAATAAATCAGGCAAAGTTTGTTCCTAATGACCAGCAATACCCTTTTCTGCGCTGGCAGCTTGCTTCTTCTCCAGATGTTTTTCACATGAGTCTTTCATCATTGAAGCTGAACGGCGTCTGAGTATCACTGCTCTCCTCATTCCAGAAGTACTTTGCGCTTACGACCCCAACCTCCTCCCTCGCGTTCAAATACGACCCCCTGTTGTGATTATCACAGTGATGGCGTCCCCTGGTCCGTCCTATCCATGTAGCTATGGTGTGTCAGGCCAGCTGCACACCTGCAAAACCACCACCATAGTCCTCTTTCCATGGTGCTTTGAATGTTGAGGCGCTTGCATTTTGTCCAGCCCTTAACCAGATCGTCGCCGGTTGTCTTCGATCCATTTTTCATCACCCGTCACATTACGTCTAGGAACTGCTCGTTTCCGTGGCGTAAAAGCAAGGCGGAGGAGATCTCAAATAGACGTTCCTTCTGGTCTCACTCAATCTGTGGCGGTTTGTGTGGCGAGAGTGTGGAAGGCGAGGTGGAGAAGTGAAGCGAAGTGGTGAAGAAGTGTTTATTATGAACAACCGACCCCTTTTATAGGGCAGACAACACAACAACCATTTATCACTGTATTTGTTGTTGATCATAGTCTTCTCAGAATAACACCGGTCGGTGCGGTGAGGTTCATAGAGGATTCTCTGTGTTGAGGATTCTCTATACTCCGGGGCGGGCCTTCTTGCAGGTTGTCGTCTGGTTCTTCATGATGATTCTGTTGAATATTATTGATGGTTGCACGCGATGGTTTTCTTCGGTGGTTCAGTGATTTCAATGTTCTCTGTCTTCTGATTGTTTTCCTTGTTTGAGGGTGCTGCCACGGTCTCGGATTGTAGTGGTTGTCCTGCTGTTGAAGGATTCTACGGTTGGTTGTCTCCTCGGTATCGTTTCCGGTTTTTGTTCTTTCTGTTGTTTCTGGGAGCAGCTCCTTGGAGGTATATCAGCTGGTGACTACGGATGATCACTTGCAGTGCCAATTTTCTTTCGACAGCTGTGAGATACCGCTTGTATGTGATTTTCTGCACTTCTGGAGTTGTATCACCGCTTCTTGCGTTCCACGTGTTTCCGGGACTTATGGGACTTCTTCGGATCGGCATATTCCGTCGGTGCAGTCCCGTTCTTTACACTCTTGTTTGAATCGAATTGTCGTAAGTTCATGTTGAGCTCGGTGGAGGTTCTTTTTGTGTCTTCCTTGATCTTCAAGGCTTCATTCGTCGAATGTGTTGTCAGTACGAGTTTGTCAGCGAAAGTATTGTCTTGTATGTTCTTGGCTACTTCCTCATCTTCTACCATCTTCTGTAAGCGATGACTGATTGTGGCAGCGAGCAGGAACGGAGAGCACTTCAGTCCGAAAAGGACGCTACGAATCGATATACTATGGGCATGCTTCCGTGAGTAGGTCGGTCATGGATATTTCGAGTCCCCATGAATCTGGTTGCACATCTATCCGATGGGTTTAGGTGGACTTGCAGGAAGGCTTTCTTCGCGACGCTGATGATTGCTGTTTCTTCTACTCTAAAGCGATGTAAGTTGTCGCATATGTCCGGGAGGATAACTGACCCTTGAGCGAATGGAAAATTCTGAAGGTGTGTAGATGGATCCAATACCGCATTCTGGGTTTGTTAGGTTCTTCCTAGAGGTAATGGACTGTATGATGCGAGAGTAGTGCCCACGCGCCCTTTCCTTCAAGACTTCTTCTTCACCTGTACTCTTCGACTGCTCCCTTTTCCAAATAGGGGTCCATTATCGTATCCCCCATGGCCACCTGCTGAATACGGCTTCGTTTTTCGTTAGAATGAATCACGTTACCCTTGAGAGGTCGATCAGAAAGCTGTTTGTTGTCCGGTAGTTGACTGACATTAGTTTTCCGAGGAAGGCGTACGTAGTCACCATCTTCTCGTTTCTCGCTATTTTCTTCGAATGTTTTCCGGATTGCTGCGTTCGTAAACCTTCGCTCTTCGGAAGAGAGTCCAGTAAATTCGCGAGTATCTGTTCTTTCAAATTCGAAAAATTGTTCCCATGCTTTTTCTAGACTCGACTGTGCTTGGGAATCCTTATAGATGTTTGCTCTGTGAGTGCTCTGAACAGAAGTTTTTTCGACATCTCTTTGCTTTGCAGCTCTTCGTCTTGACACGTCTTCGTGTGTTTGTGAGAGAAGATACAGAAGTTGAGCCTGCTCGGCTAGAATTTGGGTTTCGAGCTTGTCTTCCGTGTCACTGGCATGTTGCGCGCTATGTGGAATTAGTTTCAAGGGTTCATTGAGATTCGGCGTCGTGTATTTGGTCGATGAGGGATGCTTGATCGGTTGTGGCTTCCTGGAACTGTCGGATGAGGTCTGTTTTGTGCGAGTTGACTTTGGGTTGTTTTGGGAGGCTCTAACCTGTTTACAGATAGAAGTATGATGGCCCGTTTCTTTGCATATACTGCAGGCTCCTCTTGTGCAGACTGAAGCCTTGTGATCCCTTCCGCCACAGTTATGGCAGAGTTTTTGTGTTCATAATCTACTCGAGTCGCTCTCTCCAATTGTGCTCGTTGCACAGTCCGTGGTCTTACTGATCCACTTTCCCGCAATAGAAGCAAGAGTTCTGACGAAACTGGCGAGCCGTAGTCTCGTGAGGGATGTTTGACATCGTCCGTGTGGTGTCTCTGGTAGTCCATTGTTTCATTTGATGGGATATTCGGATCTCATCTTTGATGTATTCTTTTGCTGCTAACAGTAGCGATTGGGTGTCCCATGTGCCGTCGGGCTTCTGTTTTGACTTTTGTCTGAGGATGGTAGCTTGGACGTCAGGGGAAAACTTGTCAAGTAGGAGTTTCTGTAGAAATACGTTATCGACGTGCTCGTTCTTGATTCGCAGTTGCGAGATGATGGAATCTAGTTTTTCGCAAAGACTTTCCTGATCTTCTAAGCGATTACTTCGAGCCTGTGTCGCTTGAAGATTGCAGTAGAGTCTCTCAATTAATGCTTCTTTGTCGCCATATTTTTCTTTGAGGTACGCTATTACTAGCGGGTAAGTGTGCCCTGAAATCTCGAATTGCTTTACTGACTCTCTAGCATCTCCTTCGAGGGCATCCAGAAGGTAGTTGAGTTTGTAGAGGTCATCGATGTTTCTGAAGTGAACGCCCAGCCGGTGTTCGAAGTTCTTCAGAAATGTTTTCCGTTCCAAATCTCGCCACAGAATCGATTGGTGATAGGATGGAGCTAGTCATTCCATACTTTAGTTGTCAGTGGCGGAATTGCGGTACTTCAGAAGAGTCGACTTAGTTGTCTGAAGGTAAGGTTAGGTGTGCGCATCTTCTGCTTCGTCCAGCAGTTGGCGCGCTTCCTCTGAGACTGTTTCGGCCCTTTCTAGGATTTCCGACCTCCCTGGTTCTTCTAATTCCAGGTCTAGTCGGGCCAGCATTGATGTACTTCTCCAATGCTGTTTCTACCTTGGCCGATTCAAGTTCGATTGCTCTTTTGGCTTTGTCGATCCTCTTTCTGAGCTCGTCACGGTCTTCTTGTTCCACTGCATCGCCTATTCGCAGTGTAATAAGATCTGACGCACTTCTCAGAACAGAGGCTAGCCTGTTCAATGACCGCCTCAGGATTCCTTGGCGGTTACTTAGAGAGAGAGACATTTGAAGTTACTCACGGTTCTTCGTCTGTCCGGGGGTCTCTCTTCAAGTCTTCTCTTGTTCTTGGGCTCTTCTTGGCTTCTTCCTTCTTCTTGTCTCGGCTGCCGTGTGCTCCCGTTAAGGCCGGCGACCCTGGACCAGACTTTGTGTCATTTTGGTGCGAGCAGTGTGAGGCGAAGGCATGAACGGGTGGCAGAAGTGAAGCGAAGTGATGAAGAAGTGTTTATTTTGAACAACCGATCCCTTTTATAGGGCAGACAACACAACAACCATTTATCCAGCTGGTTATGCTTGTGATATAGATCTTCATCAGATAACCGCGGTCGGGTTTGCGACGGAGGTTTCATAGAAGGATTCTCTCTGCTTGAGGATTCTCTATACAATCTGTGTGGCAACCACTTATAAAGCTACCTCGGTATTCTGATCTTCTGCGGAAGAGGACAAATCGTCTTTACCTAGAAAGCGATGTTAATCGTTATGGAGGCGCAGGCACGAAAGGCTGCAGTAGTAGGAGTATGAGATATGGATCAGTTTTGCTCTTTGTGATCGCATTGGGATCAGTGCCACTGCAGTTTGTAGAATGAATGGTAACGTCCTGCATGTGCAACGGAACTGGACGTATGTAGTGAGAGGACACCACGCAATGTCGCGTCTCTTTGGGCGTGCCTTCGCAGAAATCGGGTGGAAGAATTAGCTGGACGTGAGAATTGGTGGAAGTGCAGAGATGGCACAATAGCTTCTGTCTGCATGCGACTCGAAAAGCACGGAATGATTGACACTCAAACCGATTACGCCGCGCACGAGAACGTGCGCGACGTCGCGTGTTTCATGCTTCGCTTCCCAGAACTACTGACCCCATATTGTTATTGCTAGAATCTTTGAGTGCTCCGCAGTAAGATCTGTATAGCTTGCAAGTCTTGTAGGATCAGGCGCAGTAAAGTATCATGAACAGTTTTCAGATGGAAAACGTTTGTTCATCATTTTATTCAGGTTCATCACTGGCTGTTCACGACCACCGATTGAAGGTTTCAAAATGCTTTATCCAGCCATGGGGATTCAACTGGTATGTTGAAGTGTTGTTGGATTGCTTCCTATTTTTAAGTTCTTTGCTCACTTTGGGAAAAGTCAACTCCTCGATAGTGCAGGGATGTGTTCACGCAGCTTTCGGTAAAATTACACTTTTATAAATGCTTTTCGCAAAGGTTTTCTCTGAAAGTCGATCGTCAAACAAGTGCTGGAAGCTCTACCACCTTTATGCTGCGTTTTGGTGCTTCTTGAATAGGTCCAGACTGTTCTGCTAGAAGGCGGCGCTCACACTTCGCGATGACGCACGGGGACACGCCACAATTGCAGCAGCGCACTGGTGTTATAGACGCGAATGCGGCCGCAGACATCGCTCGGTGCTGATTGCTTATGTTTCGAGAGAGTATGGGGAAATGGCAGATTTCGCGGTCTGGTATCGATCGGCACTGGCCACTAGTGCCCTGGAGAGTGCAGAGGAATAGGAAAAAACCAGGCTGCGTGAAAGGCAACGCCTACTCTCCCATTATCCTGTGATCCCCAAAACGCAATCTATCCTGCATTCCATCAAAACGCAAGCGGCCAGCGCCGATGAATTGCCTGCCTCTCCGCGGATTTATTAGCATCAGTAGAAGCATTGCGTCCATGCAGTGCAGTGTCGACGCGTGTCATTGCGAAGTCTGAACACTGCCAAAAAGATGTTCGTCTGTCGCTTTGCTAGCTATGCTGGTTGTTTTTAACCTGTGACTTCATGTAGTCCTTGCTTGCCATACTAGAATAAGTTCGTTTCTCCCTTCGTATTCGCTTTTTCTCCAGTATCGTTCGTTTGCATCCACCATCATTGTTGGAGGCTTTTTTCTCTTTATTTTTGATTTGACCGACCATCAGATCCTTTTTCCCCCTCATTCAATCTCCCTTCTTTCTGGACCGGCCCGTTACGCTCATAACGCTTCCTGTCTGCCTTTCTACTTTCTACACCTCCGCTTTTTCGTGACTGTTCTTCGTGACGCTGGTAAACAAGCTTGAATGCGAAGTCTAGCCTACTGATAAAAAGGAATCTTTCGAATATTTACGAATGGTTGGAGCCAGAATGTTGAGGTACTTTCGCTGGTTTTTGCATGATAACGTAGATGGTGTCCCCGTGGATTCGAAGCTTCAACAGCGCTAAATTTTACATTGAATCCACCTGTGACGAAAACGATGTAGGGGGGGGGGTGACAGGGAACACCAGCATCCTCATCAGAAAAGATCGTCGTTGTAAAATTCACGACAGGCGTTGTATTTGGAAAATGGGCTGTGGGAAGAAAAGTAGATTGCGAAAGCAAGTAGTAACGAAGCGGCGAAAATGATGGAGGTCTTAATTTACAAAATTCTTTCACAACGCTACGGTCTACCCTGCTCCTCATGTTCTGTGACTTGGGTCTCACGCAGGACAACTGATGATCTGCTTATACTACTTTCCCCAAACGATAAGTGTCGGTAACGAAAATACTGGCACAAAGGCAGTAGGCACGGATGGCTGGGAGAGCAGTTGTCGAAAATGTCATTGGTGGAGAGGCTGACCAGGGAGGTCGTTCAGGACGTGGAGCGCTTTTTGAAAACGGTTTTTTGCATGATGTGGGGTCACGTGCATGGAGTACCAAACTGGTGTTCATTTTTCCTGAACGCCTCTGGGAATACCAAAAAAGGAGTGAAAAAGAAGTCCATGGAACCGAACTGTTTTTGAGTCTCAATGGGCTCTAAATCACTAGCAATTTTGACCAGTTGCTGAGTGGAGGGTCCTTATAAAGGATACTATAGGAATCGAGGAGGAAAATCGAGGTCGCAAATGGGGGTCTTACTTGAGGCACGTGGTTAGAAGTGAGCGGCTCGCCGGAATAGTTTCTTCAACGATCGGAGCGGTGTTCACCTACAAGGGAGACGCGCAACAGAATCGTCCGGGCAGCGCCCGCGGCACGCTGCGCATCGCGCGGCGAATGACTCAGCAGCTCACGGAGGTGCATTTGCTAGCCGATAGCTTTGCGACTGGAGCAAATGATTTACTACAGCGTACATCCGCAACATTTAGCAGGTTTCATCAATGATTGAAAATCTAATGATGTTTTCTTGATAATAACGCGCAATAGTTTGGCGGTTTCACTTCAGGACTTCAGGAAGTAAACAGATACAAAATAAATCAGATAAGTTTGTGATTCTCCCTATGTTTATGTGGTTCACATGATTTGCGCAGTCGCCAGCGTCAATATAATAGACGGATGGCCAAGTTTTTCTGTGAGCTGCTGTAAAAGATGACAAACCAGAGCAAATGTTAAAGACCCGATGAATTTCGTGCTCTATTGAACTTTTTCATACTCTAATCTGAAAACTTAACCGTAACTGAACGCAAGACTCGATCCTGGGTGATATCAATATTTACCTTCCTTTAACCCTATTCAAACCTGCCAGAAGCACGCCTTCTTCTCGCCGCAAGCATGTCGCAGGACCACGCCCACCAGCTGCACCGGACGATTCTGTTGCTACACACCCCAGCTACAACGATCGGATGGCCTAGTGGATAAAATGGAGGGTTCTCAATCGGACAGCTCGATTCTGAATTGCGAGTTTTTGCATTTTTGATATTCCGCTGTTCTCGCTTCCATATATGTCTGTTTATGAATTGTACTTGTAAATCTACCATTTATAGGCACATTCTAAATAGTTATACCCCATTAATCGGTGCTATTCACAATTCCGATTTTCACATACCATTAGGCAAGAACTTTCCTGAAAGTTGATCTTTATATGTTATTCAGTGCCCTGATCACGACTATGGCATTTACTTTCAGCTGTAGTGCCATTTATCGCCATTCTTGGAGTCACTTCTTTCTCCCACTGAAGTCGCTATGTACACTAATCTGAGGGCCTTTCTGACGCCAGATTGCGTTGACGCCAAGAATAAGTGTCAGAATCGTGATCAGGACCATCGATTACCCCTATAGGCAAACTTTCAGCCAAAAAAATTTTTTGACTTTCTTGGGTTTGTGTGTTGGGTTATGCCCCAGTGTCATTCCTTACTGAAACCTTCCCATTCAGTGTTACAGAATCATAAAGCTAACAAAAACGATAAACTTCATAGAAAGAAGAAGAAAGAGGTTATCATTCCTCCAGGTGCATTCGAAAAAGTGGCGAAATTTGGAGGAGTCTTTTTTGTCGGTAGGGGAGGACGACATCTTCGTTGAGCGAGCAGTCGCTAGGGGTCGACAAATGTCCAGGATGGTTTTTCACTTGTTCTGCGGCCACCCATGCCCATGCCAAGTATGAATGGACCTTATGAGCACCAAATCCGCGATGCGGCTGCCCGGCGGCCCACCACGTCATCGTTACGTCATCACCGCTCCGAAGGTGTGGGGCTCCGGTCATCATTGCGCCGACCAGATGGTCTATCACAACTCAAGAAAGTCAAAAAATTTTTTGGCCGAAAGTTTGCCTATAGGGGTAATCGATGGTCCTGATCACGATTCTGACACTTATTCTTGACGTCAACGCAATCTGGCGTTAGAATGGCCCTCAAAGTGTACACAGCGACTCCAGTGGGAGAAAGATGTGACTCCAAAATGGCAATAAATTGCACTAGAGCTGAAAGTAAATGCCATAGTCGTGATCAGGGCACTGAATAACATATAAAGATCAACTTTCGGAAAAGTTCTTGCCTAATGGTATGTGAAAATCGAAATTGTTGAATAGCACCGATTAATGGGGTATAACTATTTAGAATGTGCCTATAAATGGTAGATTTACAAGTACAATTCGTAAACAGACATATATGGAAGCGAGAACGGCGGAATATCAAACATGCAAAAACTCGCCATCCAAGGGAGTCGAACCATGAACCCCCACCCTCACTGTCCGATTGAGAACCCTCCATATCATCCACTAGGCCATCCGATCGTTGTAGCTGAACACCGCTCCGATCGTTGAAAAAACTATTCCGACGAGCCGCTCAGAGCCGCTCACTTTTAACCACGTGCCTCAAGTAGGACCTCACTTGCGACTATTTTCCTCCTCCATTCCTATAGTATCTTTATAAGGATCCTCCACTCAGCAACTGGTCAAAATTGCTAGTGATTTAGAGCCCATTAAGACTCACACAAAGTTCGGTTCCATAGACTTCTTTTTCACTCCTTTTTTGGTATTCCCAGAGGCATTCAGGAAAAATGAATATCAGTTTGGTACCGGCTCGGCCGTTGACCCCTAACATCTTCAAGAACCGTTTCAAAAAGCGCTCCACGTCTTGAACGACCTCCCTGGTCAGCCTCTCCACCAATGACATTTTCGACAACTGCTCTCCCAGCCACCGTGCCTACTGCCTTTGTGCCAGTATTTTCGTTACCGACACTTATCGTTTGGGGAAAGTAGTATAAGCAGATCATCAGTTGTCCTGCGTGAGACCCAAGTCACAGAACATGAGGAGCAGGGTAGACCGCATCGTTGTGGAAGAATTTTGTAAATTAATACCTCCATCATTTTCGCCTCTTCGTTACTACTTGCTTACGCAATCTACTTTTCTTACCACAG
>MU917455.1:0-11760 GCA_036418165.1 Cooperia oncophora | reverse complement strand
TACTTCATGCTGATGTATCATCGGAAGCGTGCGTCGAACGCGCCGAGCGAATGCCATGATAGTTGTGGTATTGGTGGTGGTTTTTTCCCACCACAAACTGCCTGTCTACCTGAACGTTTTTTTTCACGGTCGATACACTGTGGCAAAGTCGCACGCGGACGTGATTTTCTCATGTATCATCACATGCAAAAGCCATTCATTCCACCTATCTAACACGCTGTTTAGTCGTTTAACAATCACTCCCACCCACAGACAAATACGACCAACAAAACGACTATCGTTCGTGATCGAATAAAGTCCCGGAAATTGGGCAGTCTAATCAAAAGCTGAAAGTGCGTTATTTATTCACTTCCTGGTAACAAATATAGTCTATGCCATGCGATCTGCTATAAAAAGCGCTATAAAAAGTTGTATTAACAGTCCGATGTTGTATCGTACAGTTCCTTCTTCTGAAAAAAAAGACTCGAACCAAAGCTTTTCGTGGGAAGCCAATGGAGGGAGGGATCGTACTCGGTCGTTGGAAGGGATGGGGTTATGTTTGGACAAGACCACGTCGCACGTTGGGAATTCCCGTGCGGGACGGCGGATTGCATTATTTGCGCCTTTGAGAGAAATTTGCGGCACTGGGAAAAGATTGTTCCCGGTCGCTGACCTTTCACCCCCCCCCCGGGTATGTGACAAGAGAATCGTAATTCGCTGCGCCAATGGGCGACGTCGCGCCCGCTAATGACGACGTTTCTAAATTGTATTCGTCACGAATAGACAATGTATGACCAAGAACAGCTATGAATGTCTGCAATGTCCTAGTCTACATAAAATCCGATGCTTCAATCGGAGTGGTAATGCAAGTTAAGAAAACGTCGCGCCCATCGCCGCGCGCGACGAAGCGGCAGATTACGATTCTCTTGTCCGTCTTCCTCCCCACCCCCCCCCCCTCGTTCTATACAACTACTTCTTCTGATAGTTGAAACTAGTAGTTGGTTTCTGACGACCTAAAGAGATATCGCTCTTGCTTACTTTCTATCAGAATCAGGACACGCCGAACGTCAAGAATCCCCAGCGGGGGGGGGTGTATTTGGTCCTTACAGGGGAGGGGATCGCATTTCATGAGGGAATCCTATTCAATAATTGATCTTTTCTGTTACACGCTTCACTATGTTAGTCACTTGTTTCACTGTTTTCTACCCATATCGTTGGAGGGACCCCACTGGAGGGTGGTCGTATTTCGCTGTTTTGAGGGAGGGTGGGGTCGTATGTTAGCCTTATAGCCCAGAAAATAGGGTAATTCAGACACTTTTTCTTGCTGAAATTTTTAGATAATTCCCAGCTACTGATGAGCCCCATAGGGATTTTCCAAAGCGCCGCAGGTTTTTTTTAAATGAAGCTCTCAGATTACCACGCATTTTGAGTGCCTTGTGAAAATTCGTGATATTTCGTACCTTTTTGATAATCAGCCCCAGAACGCTAGAACGAAAAAGTAGTTTACGCAAAGAGCGATAACGCTGCCGATGCTGCTCTTGAATAAGCTGAGTTCAAATCCTCGGATGGTGCTTGGGACGCTCTTCGACTCAGGGGGAGGGGAAACATTTTGCATTTTTTTGCTAGTTTCTTCTACTAGTTTAACATATAGTACGACACTTACAACTTGTTGAGACTTGTGGACTCTTGTCAAGTGGGAAGGAAGTTCCTGCTATAGCATAGGTTTTGAAAGATTCTACAGGTCTCTACAGGAGGCATCGGCAATGATCAATAGAAACCAGGAAATGCCCCCAGTAAGCCGAACTGCTCGGTAGAGGGACAACGCTCAGGGCGACGAATAGGCTAGCCTATACCTCCATGATCTCAAGGCCATCGGATACCACAATAGCGTCTGCGCCTGCACTTCTAAGCTCTCATGCAGGGTATCAGGATTGGCGAAGTGGCGGTGTCAGTTCGCCGCCCCCTCCCCTAAACTTTTCCTTTTGCTTGGACCCCTTTCCCCATCAAACACCCTTGCCGCCGGATCAAATCCCGGAGAGCCCCCCCCCCCCCTCATGCCATCCAAGCCTTCCACCCTCTAGGGTTAGTGAATTGATACCAGATTTGTCTGGGAGGATAAGAACACTGAGTTGTATTAAACATCGGCGCCCCCCCCCCAAGTCATTGTATAGGCCACATCGCAAGCCACTAGGATTCTGAAAGGAACTGTGCCCCATGCCAAAAAGGGATTTTATCAATGGCGAAGACTTCATCCAGCATCCTCAAAAGACATCTACCCCATAGTGTAAGCGCTAAGCGCCTACATCATTGCGCTATGCTTGCCCCCCCCTCCACCTTAATGTGAGAAACCAGTAAAATTAGTGTACTTTTAATAGTATAGTGTGTGTATTTTTTTGAAAATACACCAGAGGAAAAAAACATAAATTCCTCTATTGTCTGGCCAGCTGGCTTTGCTTATTCTGATGAATAGAGCAGTTTGATAGAGTTTTCCAATTCATGGAACGACTTTCGTTTCAAAATAAAAGTCCCATTGGGAAAATGGGACGGATCGCCCTGCCCTTTTATTATATTTTTTCAATATTTTGATATCCCAGTTCATCAGAATACTGCATCACATGAGAAACTACTGAACATCCAGGGTAAGCTCTGGCTAATATGACTTTTCCCCATGACTTTTTTTTGGTTTTTACATCAGATGTCTATTTCCAGATCAATTGCAGGCGAACTACGCGCTAAATGAATGGGTGGAGACAGAGAACCAGTGAGTAGGCGGGGTACCCTTTCTTCAGTGCGCTTATAAATCAATCAATAAACTCACCTGTGTCGGCAAGTCGATACGGAACTTTTTCGCTTCAGGCGGCCCTTCGGTGGCGGCAGCACTCATTTTCTGAGTTTTGTTATGTTACTGTTTCGTGTATTGTACCATAAATCTGAAACAGGTAGTGTTGAAGATGGAACTTAAAGTCACACTTCGCAATAAACAGATGGGCGGATCTATCAAACATCATGCATTTCCATTGGTGCGCCTCTACTTTCGGTAAGGGTGGGAGTGCACCAGTCAGGAAGGCAAAATAGTTTGTGTCTCCGCCCATCTTTGCCGGTACGATTATCGTGGAATGTGCTCTCAAGGAAGCGTTCAAGAGCAAAGTGAGAAAGGTCAAGTGTATGGAAACGAATTCACAAAATAGTAGAGACTTAATCTAAGACATTACTCTTAGGGGAGGGGGGAGACAGACCAAAAAACTCTCAAAGCAAGAAAATGTCGTTAAAAATCTGAAAATCGGAACTGGAGAAGGAGTGAGGATCTATTTCTGAGCACAGAATGTTGAGAATGGTGTCCCAATCAGGACAAGTCATAAGCTGGAGAACCTCCAGCGGGGTCACACTTGCTTGTGGACGGAGAGGGATCATGTTTGGCCTGGGAAAAGATTTCTCTGATAGTTGACTTGTCCTGTTTCACGCTCGCTATCAACATCGCTAGGAGACTCTTATTGAGGGAGGGGGGGGGTCGTATTTGCGAAAACCTTCCCAAGCGACAGGACGCGCCGTGTTCCCAACGCAGGAATACTCTGCACCTGGACTGACCGTCCCCATCTGGCTACACGCGGTGCACGACCGCTCGCGTCTAAGCTCGTTGTGCACCACATCTGGACGAAACAAACTTGAGGAGCTACCATTAGTACAATTCACACTGATGTCATATCTTGGTGATGCAGCTTTTAGTCCACTTAAGAACTGGGCCATCTAAGTTTTTTGGAAATTCTGTGTTCTACTTGAAATGTCCAATTACTTCAAATTTATCAGAATTATCGTTAAAAAAGTTGTAAAAAAAGAGTTGCAAGCTTGGTTATAGCTTGATGAAGTGGAATTTAATCGAGAGAGAAAGCAACTAGGCATGTGCATTAACGCCTCGTCTAGGAATCATACGCTAATCTGCGATTACTAGCTAAGAAATTATCAGAAGAATGAATTTCTACGGGAGTTCAGGATGATAAGGATGATATGAGGAATAGGAACACTTCGCGGATGAAAACAGGATCGGATGAAAAATGGCAAAAAAAAGAAACTGAATGAACTTTTGAAGCTGGGCGTAGTTTTTCAAAACTTGGTCACTCAAGGAACAAAAATTAATTTTTCAAAAACTAGACGAACAAGCTTCAAAACATTTGCAGAATTTGCAGAAAAGAAGACATTTACAGGAAGTCTTTGCTACTTGGGTAACCCTGGTACCTTACGGGAGCAGCAGCGCCAAATGATGAGGTTAGAAGAGTCAGCTTCATGAAGAACTTCCAGTAAAGTTGAAAAGGCAAACGGAGAAAGAGTCAGCCATTCCATAGAAGACTATTCAACAGTAAAAGTGAATCATCACAAAGACCTCGCACTTTTATTTACTTCCGAGCGGACCTAAGAGGACAAAAGCTCAAAGTTGTGCTGTTTCTTTATGGGTATTGCTCCGCAGCTGAAGCCAAATGTCATCCTGGCTCCACAGTTCGCGTCAGTTCCAGGCTATCGGATATTTTTCTATTTTTCATTATATTTCGCCCTTGCTGGCAGGGGCACAATCCCTGTTAAAGCGAATTTCGAAGACTGTTCCTCCCCCCCCCCCACTACCCCACGCGTTACAAAGATGCACTGGCGCCTGTGCAGAACGACACCATTTCTTACCTACCTACGTCCGGTCAGAATCTCCCGAATTCCACCCCGATTGCCGGAAACTTCCATCCGTTTCATCCCGAAAGCATCCGGTGGTGCGCGGAATTCAAGTGCGCACCCGTAAAACGAAAAAAAACAACGACTAGCGAAAATTTTCTTGCAGCATGAGGAAATTCTTTAGCGGACAATATCGACCACCTCCCTTCTGACCAAGTACGACCCTTCGATGAGATTCTCTCAACGATGCTGTGCCCTGTCTCTCGCCCGAGCGTTCATCGACTGGAGGAAAGGTTGTGAAGAGAGATACCTATTCAACTATTAGGAATGGTGAAACTGCAACGTCATAGAGCCAAGGGGAACATCCATTAGGATAAATGACCCTCCCAAAAAGCTAGAATACGATCCCGGTGAGGAACCACAACGATGGTGTTACTTGTTTGCTGAAGCTGAGCCATTTCTGATGGACACAAGGCCCCCTAAGATTAAGGATGCTACAGTCCTTGCCATCACTCAGAGGCAATGCCTGAACCTAAATCTATGTTAGGGTAGTCAAAAGATCGGGCACGACACCTCACAGAGGACAACTGGAGAGAAGCTGAAGCCCAGCCCACTCTGAATGTTTTTATTTACTGTTAAATTCCTTGAGCTACAAAGTTGTGACGAATCGGCTTTCAGACAAATTGCTATGAAGGCTCCACCCGCTAATGCTCCCTTCAGGCTGAGACTCTTCTAGCCTAATCTATTCGTCTTAGTTTTCTTTTCTTGCAGGTGAAACATTCTCAATGGTCGCTCGTCATTCAGAAGCCTCATAAAATACCAAAAGGTCATGAAAGTTGTGAAGCTGTACGTTTTCCTTGTTGGAGTGGCTTACTGGCTACATGCCCTTCAGCTCAGGGCACCTTCCGATTAGGTGGTGCCACGTTTCACAAGAAGATCAAGAAATTGTCATAAAAATCGGGTTGTCCTATTCAACGAGTCTGTAGGATACTTAGCAGGAGTCGCATGCATGGCGCAGCTCAAAAATTGTAGTCCTTGTGGGACAATTCGACCTACTGGTCTAAAGTAACTAATAGAACAGTAGTCCATTCAAATATCGTTGACCGCCATTTCCACACCAATAGGGGTACATCGGCGCAGGTCGCCTTAGGGGGGGGGAGGGGCTAATACGCAGGCTTTATCATGCAATGAAGCCAGTCTGAACTGTTTTCTTATGCGTAATCCGCAGTCTTGCCCCCATCGAAATTAATCCCAAGTATGCTGTGTTTGTGGGAAAAGTGATGACCGCGGCATAGGGACTTGAACCCTTGCTTCCACAACCAATCAAGTCGCAGAGGGATTGCCATAGGCCTTAAGGGCACTCAGATCGACTCTCCCAAAACGAAGGTTTCCCCGGAAAGCATAGTATGAACACAAACGGTTATCGATCGCCGCTAGGTGCTAGTGTATAGGGAGAGCATAGGAGATTAGGAGGGCACCAAACAAGTGGTTCTATCCTACTTTTTTTTTCCTGAACAGTAGCGGCCGCCGCGATTCATCCCTACAGGGCGTATAACGTGGTCTATTCTCCCCTACACGCACTGGAGGCATCCTCGCCTTAGCTGAAGCGCCCTCATTCCCCTCCTCTCCAAGGCAATCTAAACCTTCTTTCCGGGATCACCTTGCTGAAGCCACAAAGAAAAACAGGAGACTTGTTGTTGTGGTTTAAAGCTGCAACGAGCCTAACCGGTAATCTCTTAAATTGTAATCAGTCTGAGAGACTATGTTATCCTTGTTTAGATCAAACGACTAGAGATTTAGTCTTAAGCCTTGAAAAAAGCAGACGTCAACATTCGTGGTTGCTCACTCTGTACGCATTCCGTGCTAGAAGACTTCATCCCGTTTTCATGTCAGGTGCATTTAGATTAGATAGACGAATAACAGCTAACGATGAAAAGCGAAGTGTGGCGCATACAAGAGTGATGCACTGTATGCCCCAAGTCAGAGGAGTGACCTCAATCGCTCAGAGCACTAGTCGAGTTTCTAAACAAACATTGAAAAATCAAGTCAAAATGATGATGTTTATTCGACGGATAGATCTAAATGGGGAAATAAGCATGAAAATCCAGGAACGTAACTTGCCCCTGCGGGACCGTCCACTCAGGCACGCTTGTGCGCAACGGTTCGTAACCAAGACCAGACAGTACAATTTTTTCGCCCCTCTTCGTACTGCATATCGCAGGGCGAATGGACGTTCAAAGCCAAGGACAATCAAAAAAGGGTACAGCCTCGGGATGGTTGACCGACGAATGTCAGTATCGGGCCCCCCCTCCGCAAACTTCTTTTTTAGTACGACGTCCCTCTAGCAACCTAACCTACGCTTAAAGTATCGCCCTGCACATTCTCACCCACACGAGGGATATCGAAGGAATCCATCGGGTTTTCTCCAGAAAAAAAAAAATCGAAAGCGAGAGATGGGAGATATTATCGATACGCCCGAAATTAGGAAAACCGCAAAAATTTACCAGCCGGAGTGAAATTTCGCGGTGCTCGAAAAATTCTATCCAAACGAATCCCATTGCCCTTCCCTCCCAGCAACTTTTTGCAGAACTATGGCCTCTCCCTCAGAGCCTACCTGCACACTTGTGAACTATTCGGCAGCTTCTCTAACGATTTCCAAGAACTTTACGCCCGTCTCCTTCCCCCCCTCCAGAAAAAAAGTGGGGCCGAGCGGGGCGATGGTGGGGGTCTCCCTGGCGGTTCACTATTTTCAACTATTTCAACTATCAAAAACAGTTGTTTTACACTAGATTTGAGGAGCCATCGAATGGGTTGATATATGGCGCTCGTGACAAAATGTTAAAACGAAAAAATCTCCACCAGCGGCCTGGAAAATTTTTCTCAATGCCAAATACGACCTCTTGATCAGATGGTCCCAAACGATGCTCTTTATTGATGTCTGAAACTGACAGAAAAATGACCTTTCAATTCGAATGTTCAGCAGTGGTGCTGTTGTTCAAATGTTAGACTTTCAGACTATTCAGTCCACACTGGACCGAAGCAACATCTCAAGCCACCCAGAGGGAAATTTTCCAAGTTTTCTCAATATGACCCACCTCCCTTCTGGAACTTCACGCATACCTGACTATAATACTGCTGACCTGAAGCAGAAGTAACTGAGAAATCTGGATAAAAAGGATACTCTAGAGAAAGGATTTGGCGCATTTCATTGTGAGGGGGGGCATTTTAATTCTCGCTACTTCCCAGTGTCGTGTCAAGCCAATAGGTAGAGATCTGTGAAGTCTTGTAATGCCATGAAGTTACTTGTCAAAGTTCGTGAAGAATACCTGTCAACTCTTGAAACGTAATGAACACGACAGTGAGAAGCAGCGAAAGAGGAAAATGCCCCTCCCAAGCCGAACTAGGGCCAGGGATTTTTCCAGAAGTGGAAAGAAGAAGTGAAGGTTGACATGGTGGGGCTCGTCTTTGGTTGGCACTATCTCTATCGGGATGATGAGTATCTATGGATGATGTTTGCATAGTGTGTAAAATGGCTAGCAAAGAGTCAGAAGTGTGTTAGCTCAGGCTCGTCGATTCGATCGGGGGGCCATCCGAGACCCCTCTCTCTCTGGCCCGCTTCATGCTACATAAATCGACCGACCCCGATCGGTGATGTGTACTGTTCAAACCTAAACGTGGATGATACACCACCCTGGCGCGCGCGCTCGTTTCCCTATTCTCTAACCCTAGCGCTCATGCACGCACACCCCCCGAGCTCCTGTCGCAACTTCACGTCCCTCGGGGAACTCACATAGTTACGCATTTGATCAAACAAAACCGCTTGCATCGAAAGCGTTTCATTCGAATGGCTCCACCTCTCCCTCTCGCTCCCATCCTCCATCGGCTCATTCGTTACATCGACAAAGCGGTACTACAGTAAGACATTATGGGCTAAGTACGGTAGACACGACGACGACGACGACAAGAACGATTCGAGCCAAGCAAAGTGAAGGATTATAGCGAACGCGTGCATACACATACGCACATTCCATTAGAGAAATTACTAAAATGTTGCGAACTGTTACGAAATTGAATTTCAAGAAGCCATACAGGAAAATGCAATAGAGAAGTTAGCCGCTTCTCGATCTTACAATAAGAATTTCCAATCAGGACCTATGAGTGGGCGGGTTTCGAGATTGTGAAGCTAAATTTCGAAAAAGAACTGATGAATTCGGGGGTGCAAAGCTCTATGGCCTTTTTACAGTCGGCCAGGCCACCGATTATGTACCAAATCAAGCTACCTTACGCCTTTCTCCAAAAAATTTTGCTCCAATGACTGAGGTAAAAAGCCTGAGAGGAAGATCCACACCGTGAGTCTGGTAACCAAAGCAGAACTGCTTCACGTCAAGGAACATAGCCCAGCAGATGTACAACGAAGACCTTCAACTAGAAGCCCAGCAGACGTACAACGAATACCTCAATTGACGAAGTTCGCTTTGGGGGGGGGGTGGAGGAGTTCGCTTTGGGGGGGGAGCATTTTACCCTTTCGCTGCTTCTCGTCGTCTTGTCGAACCATCAAGTAGAGATCTGTGGAGTCTTGTGAAGCCATGGAAGTGATACCAGAAAGTTTTGAGAGACTACTTGTCAACTCTTGTCAACTCCTGTAAAACAACGAACACGACAATGGGAAGCGAAGCGCAAAATGACCCCCTCCCAACCCGAACTGCGTCCGTTGTTCTGCTATTTTTCACATTTGAAAGGCAATGAACAACAATAAGTTATGAAGTTTGGGCCCTATTTACCCTTCAGGACCCTACCATTCGAAAATTAGACGGGGTGCTTCTCGAAGTTCGTCCCCGGGAACAGGTTTGACCGTATGTCTATCATGAGGTTAGTTCGACCTCCTAAACGACCTCCTGCCTCCAAAAACCGCACAGATCGAAAGCGCCAGGCTCGCGTGCTACAGACGATGGCGCCAAAACGGCCCTATGACTCCAGCAGGTCTAGCTCGTGCACCAGGCGCAAATTGGTGTGATAGCCTCGTTCAGCGGGTGAAGCCTACCTTTTCTGTTAAGCTCACCAATGACGGAAAAATTATGATCCAGTGCGGTCTAAGTTTGAAAAATCGGGGTTGTAAAGAATAAAGAGGGCTAAACCTTGTGATGAAAGCGGCCCTACCACACCCACCTTTTACAAGGATTTGGGAAAATCCTCAGGTGGGAGGATAACAGAAATTCATCCCCATCAATCGCCTTACTTAACAAACTGTCAAAATATATCGATGATCTCTCGAGCATTACAATCCAGTTCTGCTTCCAAAGAAAAATTTCCCAAATAGGACCCCAAATCGGACCTGAGCTTCTTTCCGAACTTTGCAATGAAGTTCTCGGCCATTTTTGAGAAAATCCTTCCTCATTTCACTGATGTGATATTTTTAACAAATTTAAATTCAAAAGCTCGTAACACTTCATAGTTCTGGCAGACAGACTCTTGTGCAAACTTACGGAAGATTGATGCTCCCAAACAGGGCACGTCCTACGTTGGGAAATCTTCAGGGGGGGGGGCATCTTGTGCGAGAAAAATTTTTCAATCGTGGATCTTAATCAACTCCTCCCCCACTGCATCGTGACGTTACTATCTACTTATGAACTACTGTTTTCGATATGAAACCTGTCAGTTGTTAGCGACTACTCTTCTGTCCCCGGCCTCGCTCGATGGCAAAATTCGAGGGAAACTGGAAAATTCGCGATAATATAAGGTTAGGAAGCTGGAAAGTGTTGGCACGATAAGCAAGATGTGGAAAGGGGGGGGAGCGTAGCAGAGGACGAGATTGGTAAGCGCATTTTGAGAAAATCTGCCCCAGCGATAGGACGTGCCCTGCCTGATCACAGATGGAAATAGGAACGAATTTCATCATAGAGTAGCATGCGGAAACGATAGAATGAGAGATATATCAGCGGAAACTTAGAAAAAAAACCATAAAAAATATATTTAATCGGTAGAAATTTTCCGAGAATTTCCAAAGACGACGGTGAGCTGTGAATTTCAACGACGCCCGCGCATTGCATGGGTTAATCGGCGAGATCGAGTGAGCCGTGTATCTAATCGCTCAACGGATTATGGTCCAGCTAAGACCGAGATTATCCTGGAGGCATGGGCATATCTACAGGTATAAGGTACTCTGGAAAATTAAATGAGCCCCATTATCTTTAACAAGCGTCGAAAATAGATCAAATCTCACTTCAGCAGAGTTTTCAGGACGACGAAAAAGAGGCTTTCCAAATTTAAGGGAGCGAGAAGGAATGTGGCGCTGAGAGCTGAGAACGAGGAACCTGCTACTGCAGTTGGTCGCCCCGGAGTTTACAGGCGATTCTCGACAACCGATTGTGATCTGACGAAATGCGGATTTCGGTTGTGAACGACCGACACACAACCATGACGGGGCGCCTCCGTGCCTCCGTTAGGGCGCGTTCTACTAGACAGTAACGAACGTATACACAGATGCATATCTCAGTGGGTTAGAACAGCAGCAGCAGCAGCAGCGGACAACTGGATTGTTCGGTCGGTTCGTGGAAAATAAGCACGACACTCTCGCACTGCGGGGGCTTCGAATCACGTGGTTCTTTTGACTCGGCGATGTTCGGCTTGGTAGGGCATTTGGCCGAGTGAGACACTCTGGTCACAGAAATTTACAGGTTTCCGGGAGGTGACCTACACAACCTTTCTGAGGACCATTCCGTGCCCCCACTAGTCCGAAGCACCTTTTGGCTCCTACAGGTACATAAAAGATTTGTTTGGGAAAAAAAATGCCGGCGGACACCAACGCAGGAGAAGAAAACGGTGCAAAGGGTATGGTATAAACGACCAGAGCGTTATATGAGGGGTTAAAACAGCATGAGCAGGGTTTGAAAGGGTATTAAGCTGTGCCTGATAAGTCGGAGAAAAGGTCCTGTTACGGCTAAATCACATGAGATGATATCACTTATCCGCAATCAAGGTTCTTGCTCGGCTAGGGATATTCTACCTAATCCTCTCATTTGTATGAAAGGCGAGTACAGGGCACGTCCTGCCGTTAGCAAAAATTCTAGCAGAACGGCCCCCTTGAACTTTTCCGCGGTACTACCCCCTCCTCGCTCCCCATCTTACCAGTTT
>MU917453.1:0-29324 GCA_036418165.1 Cooperia oncophora | reverse complement strand
TTTCGTGACCCAGATACCCATAGCTCGAGCATTCAGAGATGGTTGTTCCGTTCCGTTGAGCTGCTGCACTCCGCCGACGATCGAAGATCAGAGACATAACCGCATTTGCCAAGGTTTCGAAGATCAGGTGGGCCGGACACGTCATGCGTTTCGAGGACGACCGCTGGACCAGAGCGATCACCGACTGGATTCCACGGGATGTCAAGCGAACGCCTGGACGACCGCCTACGCGATGGTCAGACTTCTTCGTGAAAGCTCTGAACGAATGGTATGAAGTTCATCGTGTCCCTCGAGCAGAGAGAGTCCATTGGGCAACTCTTGCACGTTGCAGGGACGAATGGAGACGTTACTGGCGCTCCGCTCGAGGAACTCGATGATCAGTGGGAGTACCGGCAATACAGGTAATGTTCCACACTGATCAATAGGTAATTTTCTGTTCCACAGGATACCGTGAATGCTTTCAGGTCGGGTTAACGCGAATGAGAGTTTCTGACAACAAACTTAATCTAGGCGCTCGAACTGCAGAAGAGTAGCAATTTGTGTGACCTTTACATGATCAAGCGGTGCCTCTTATTGTTAGGATGATTTTAAAAGGGATGAAGTGATTCAGAGAGAGAAATTTAGACCTCGCAATGTGTGTCGCAGTGGCGCCCGCTTGGGAAACAACTGCCATAACCAGGTTTAGTACCTATCGCATCAAGTGAAGGTGATGCTCAGAAAGGAAATGAAAGCTTCCCATCACCTCTACCCGTTCTTTGGCGTGAATCTCCGTGAGTAAACTGATTCAGTAATTGTACTCAATAGGTTACTAGGTTCGACGCTTGTCTGTGAGGTTATAAATAGGGTGAGGGGGATTCAAATCGTTGAACTTTGTATCGTTTTGTACCTCCCTAACAGACACTGCTTTCACTTCAAGGAAATATACTTATCGAGTTGGCAAACGCGATCCTAGCCTTCTAATAAGTGCAAGAAAGGCGACTATTCCAGAACTGCTCAATATCCTTGTTTTGACACTCCACATTGAGTACTAAAAAGGAAGCAGAATCTTTCGGAGGGAAAAACTGTGTACGCTACCGCAGAGCGCAAAAAATTCTGCATCAAACAGTATGGAACTCAATGATAGAGCTCACTTTCAACCCGGAACTTCGAGTTCTAGAAAACGTTGCTACTTCGGACCAACCCATTACAAAAAAAACCAATCGGTGATTTTCAAGTCAATAAACTTAGTGCTTACAAGGATGAGAAGAATAATGCCATGGCAAACACGGATGCTGTATATAAACCATTAGTAAGCAGATCACCACAGATACGCTGGTGATATGAAAAATAGTACTATTGTAGTAGGAGAGCGTGACGTTGAGTAGGTTGGCGATTGTGACGAAAGGCAATGTAGATAGCAATGCTGACAACCAAACAACAATAGTGTCGGCACCCATTGAATGCATTACCTGATATGGACAGCATAAGTAAGGAACCAACAACAGCTACACCAATCTGAAGCGAGGTTCTCTTTGACCACATAATTAAGAGAATCCTAGGCACAATCCACGATAAATCTAAAACCTAGCTGATGGAGTTGAAAAACAGAAGTGTATGTGCCTTCATGACTGACCCTCCTAACAAAACGCAGAGAAAACGGTTGAGCATTCAAACCTCTGAATGAGGCTTTCTTGTTCCGAGAGATTCCAAGTTACCGGGTAAGAATCGTTGGGGTCCCAGGTGAGATAGAAGCAACAATGCAAACAAGCGCGATACAGAGATCAAAGTGGGATTTAGTTTACTTTATTCTCGACCATGAATCATCTCGTCTCACGGGGCTTTGTGGTCTATGCCATTTCCACTTTACATCGGTCTTTCAAACCAAATCCGACACCTTTCAAATAAAATCGGACACTTTTCAAATAAAATCGGACACTTTTCAAACCAAATCGGACACTTTTTGAATCGAATCGGGCACTTTTCAAATCAAAACGGACACATTCCTTATAGTTGGCAGTTGATAACTGGACACCGGCTTCCGAATGCTGCCCTCTGAAAATGTGAAATGTTGGAGGGCTTGCAGTATTCGGGAACCTTCAAGGTTTTTCAAAATGTTCTACGAATTCTGCTTCTCCTACTTTTTTCATTTTTGAAGGACTGGTACCGATACAGATATGACTCCGCCCACTTTTCAATGAAGTCGTCGCAAGTTGGTATTTTTATAACTTTTTTCGACCTTTTTTCATTTCTTTCACAATCAATCTTCACAAAACGAACATACTAGCCATGCATTTATACACTCGCACACTGAGGCCCGCCTCTCTGACCAAGCCCACTTCCGTGTTTTTCACAGAATTTTGATTTCTCTTCAATTTTCACTTTTTTTATGCTGTAACAAGTAGCTCCGCCCACGTCCGCCCAGCTCGTAAAGCTCCGCCCACTTTTGGGAAGATCCAGATCGGCAGACTACAGCTTTTACTGGAAGGATGTTCTCTCTCGTCAGCTAGAATGAAAAAAGAAGATTTTTGTTCCGAGTGACAGGAGAGGCCTTAATCTGCCAGTGAGTGCTCTAGTCTGCTGACCCCAAACCATTTTTCAAAAGCGGGCAGGGCTACAAAATGATCGCAGCTTCTCCTAGTGGGCGAAGCCACCTGTTACAGCTGAAAAAGCGAAAACACGGAAGAAAATCGAAATCCCACAAGAAAAAAAACCCAAAAGGGGCTATGGCTCAGAGCGGTGAGGCTCAGTGGTAGTGTATAAATGCATGGCTAACAGTATGTTCGTTGCGTGAAGATGAAATTTGAAAGGAGCGACGTCGAAAAAAGTTTTGAAAATTCAAACTCGCGGGAACTTCATTGAGAAGCGGGCGGAGTCATATCTGTATCGATACCGATGCTTTTCAGATGAAGTGTGTGATCAACCGAAATAAAAAAAAATCGAAGAAGCAAAATTCATAGAACATTTTGGAAAAAGGTGACCACGCTGACAAGTGGGTGAGGATGTTGGGCGGGGATTGCAGCAGTAGCCAGTGTCGTCTAGGTTATCAAATCTGCCTACTGTAAGGGGTGGTCCAATTTGATTTACAAAAGAAGCCGTTTTGCTTTAAAAGCGCCCGATTTAAAGTGAAAATGGATACATCACCAAATTTGCTGGAGTAAAAAGTGCATTCACTGACAAGGGCGCAGTGGGTGGGGCGCGAAATCGCTTATGTAAACTTGTGCTAATACGACCGCCCAATCGAAAAAAAGAACAAGAAAGGGACAAAAGAAAGAGTTAAAGAAATGATTTAGAATACGATACTTGAAACTTTTCGCGCGCATTCAGAAATGCGCTCGAGATGCCCAAAATGCCGAAATTTGGCAAAAAGGATTGAACTGGAACAGACTATCCCGCGATATGGGTCAGAAACTCCAAATGTACTCTTTTCTGCGGAATTTAAGCATTCTCGAGAGTGAGACTTTTGAATCGGGGAAAGCTGGGTTGTGGAGCACGAAATCTTGTGGGTTGACCGCCTACAATCTGCGAATTCTTTTAGAAGAAACTCGCTGGCTCATGCGCTGCTGAATTTAAGGGTTACCTACTCGTTTTCATGTTTTGAACAGCCATGTATTTCTTCATATACGACCACTCCCGAAACCGAGAGGGCCTGATTGCAGGCTTCCATTTTTGAGAACTCATTTTTCCCCATGTCCTTTATTCAGGAAAAAACTCCCTGTTGTTTTTTCTGAACGGTTTCGGACGACACATGAAAACACACCGCACCTCCAGCTCATACCAACTGCACTTTGTTTGTTGACTGGAATTTCCTCCGGGCACATGTATTTTTGTCAGAGTTATCCGGAAACTGTTCTTTCGACATCGATTAAATCACTTGTGTATTGCGCTATGCAAGCGATTCTCACGCAAAGCTGTTGGAAACGTGTGGCTTCTTAATAGGTGATGTGCTTGTGTGGTCCGTGCACTATGTTTCGTTTGCTTACCAATTCATGACGTTGATAGTGAGCCGGCCACTGTACTCCCCATTTCCTGAGCTTGCAACTAACTTGCCTCTGTCTTCAGGTGCCCCTTCAACTGCTCGCCACACTTAGAAATATACCAGAAATAACACAACATGAAAACGAGAACGAATAACTACAACATTTCCATCGATCTGCTCCACCCATGTCTGAATAAACCCTGCGCTAGCGACCTCCCGCTTCCCGGTCAGATACAGCTCCCGTTGTGGTTTGATAGCGTGCCTTGTGTAAGCCTGACGCACGCGAAAACGCTCGCAGAAACTTGTTCGACATAGATGTAGTATTTTTGCCTTATTACTTACAGTATCCCTCAATGATTTTCAAGCCCCCTTCTTTGCAATAATCGTCTTTATTGACAGGATCGAAACGTTAAACAGGCCAAACCGTGAAAGGGGGAAAAATACTCAAACGGCCGCTCGAATTAAAAATGCATCTTGTATATGGGGCGTCTCATACTGCACAGAGTGGAGCGCTCTCTCTTGCTTTTCTCGGGAAAACCCCAGAGCTTTTTGCTCCCTACAATTCCAGTCGAGGTTCACCTTTTACATATTTTCGCTGAGCGATCACGCTGTTTCAATTGCCTGTGAATAACTGCTCTGATCCGCGTATTAAGCAACACCAGGTTTCTGACTATTGTAGCATTTTTGCTCGTCAAAAAAAATATTGAAGTCTTTCATGTAACTGCTGCCTACAGATAGGAGACAGCAACCGTTCAGCTTCTCAACTTCTCCGCTACAGGACTTGATTCTAGGAAACTACCTCTGTGAGACCGTGCTCCTTCTCGTAGACGATGTTCTCTACCAAATTTCCAACTGTGAACAGGTGCGACAGTGCAAGAATCAACGGAATTACAGCATGCATGTCTATCAAAAATCTGAACATCGACCGTTAGCTCACATAGAGTGATTTATTGGGAAAGACTAATGAAGTAGACGAAAAATCTCAGGAAACCAAACATTCACGATTGTGAGTTGCTATATAAGCATGCCTGACATGAGTTATCAGCACACACTTAAAGGCAGCGCCCGCGTTCAAATTTAATGAGTATGCGGCTCAGGTAGTAACAGCGAGGTAGCAAGAAGCCTATTAGTGAAGAAAAATCAAAGAGAAAACACGCAAATGCCCTAGAAGGAGTTTCATACCGAACAACGGTTGTACGTGCTTAAGGCGAAGAGAAGGAGTGATTGCACGAGTTTCCACTTGTTCATATCAGCTGTTTTCCCTTATCACCTCACTCTCACCACTCCACGTGGAGAGAAGCAGCAATGGAACAACCGCACCATCAGGCAACCATTAGAAATGAAGTTGGGTGGCGTGGTCGGCAGGTGGGCGGAGCCGTCGGCTCTTTGCGGGCGGACGCCGCTGTTCCGTCGCATTTTTGGGTTGCGAAACATGCACGTCCACCATCCTCATAGGGGAGCTACTAGATCCAGAGAGGGCGTGAGAACAACAAATGAACGCGGGCGCTGCCTTCAAAATATGAATATTTCTTCAATGCGGATAATTTCTCAAGTTTCCAAACTCGATGGCCTTTCCTTTTACATACCAGTGCTGGCTTTTCAGTGGAGCCGATACAAATCACGCGATTGCGAAAGTCTTTCTGAGGCTTTATGGTTTTGATCGACATTAGGAGCAAGGACCTTTCAGCCTGATAAACGAAGCAGGAAAGTAACTTACCTATCGTATCTGAAACATGGGTAGGCCATCTGTTCCATGCCAGCTCCCGGTTCCACAATAGACATACCCGTCATCACAGATATTATGGCGCGCTCGACAGCATCCTGAAATGCACATCTTTTCCAACTACTGGTGGCTAGGAAGTATGGAGCGCCGTTCCTTCCAGTTTCCTGCAAGTTTCCTTCATCTTTTAACCAAGTTTGCAGCTTCATTCGAAACTGTCTTGTAGCAACTCTTCTGCTTACTTTCCAATAGTATGTGACTTTTTCAATGTCTCGTTGTTGGGCCACCGTCTGCCCACTGTGGCTGGGGCGGAGCTCGATTAGAGGAGTTCCGTCTGGCTGGCGTATGACGCGTAAAAAAGTGTTGTTGCTGCTAAAAATGAAGACACTAAACCACTCTAGCGCGGTCAACTAAGTGTATTCTGATCGGCCTGCTTCGAGAGAATTCTAGAAAGAGATAATTCGCCACGGTTAAGCTGTTTTTGAAATGTCTTACTGCTTGAAACGGAGTATGGCACTACAGATTAGGGGGCACAATCAAGGCCAACTGGCCAAGACGGAAACGCTTTTCATACAATCTTCTGAACTTCATTGTGAGCGTGCAGGGAACATCGGAGACGGGTACCTTGCAATGTTCCGAGAGCCGTCAGCGAGGAAAAAGTGTCCTTTAGCAGCTCCACCTCGATTGAGGGCTTCCATGGAAGGAATTAAAAGGTAAGAAAATCACCATTTCGGGAAATAATTAACGTGAGCATATAAATGTCTAGAACAATATGCAATGAGATTAAATTCGGCGCGCCTTCCATTCAGAGGTCTTCCATGATATCCTGTGTAGTAGTTAAGGGCGTATACTTCGGGTTGTTTGTTTGTTAGTGTTTTTAGCAACGTTTGTTACTTAGCTTCCACTATGGTACATACAATAGAAAACTCGGTGAAAAAAATGCGCATGTGTGTAATAGAGAATTTTTAATGGCGTCCATACTTCTTAGCCAGAATACTCTATGAAATTAAAGTCTCTGAACCTGTAGCCATAAGAATCCGTATGAATAGTAAGAGTCATCCCAATCTCGCGGACCAGTAAAATACGTATGAACATCACGAGCTCCTGCAGTAGTCGGCGTAAATGCGGGAATCTGGCGAATCTTGTATTTCACCACTGGATCGAGAGTTGTAGCTGTAGGAGAGATGTCCTCGAAGACAATTCCTGTAGAAACTCCATAATAAAATTTTTTTGAGTGAAGCCCATAAAATATTCACCAGCGATCACCTCCGTTGGATTTTGAGTGGCGAATAGTTCCAGTGCTGACTCGTTGGCAAAACCTCAAATGGGTTTGGACTCAGCTACATTGTAAAAAGCGATACAATTTTTAAAAAGGATGATCAGGATAACTAAAGAACTTTGGGAACAGATCTTCTTCACAACTCCTTCCTTTTTTTGTCTTAATGGTCTGTGTCTCTCAGTTGGAATAGTGAAAGAATTCTCGAGTATGCAGAGGCCCATAACCTGGTCATCGTGAATACAAACTTTCGCAAACGACTCCCACCTTATCAGCTTCTACAGTGGGAGTGCCAGAACGCAGATAGACTTTGTCCTTGTTAGACACCGCGACCAAGGGCTCATCACGGACGCGAAGACGGTGCCGTACGAGACAGTTGCCACCCAACATCGCCCACTAATCTGCACGCTAAAGATCGCAAAGCTTCGGTCCAAGCGGGCCGAGCGATGTGGTCCCGAGAGGATTAAACGGTGGCGTTTTGAAAGAAAAAGAGGCAGCTGTGATCTCTCATATAAGACTTCCCAACATCACGAGACCTGGAAAAGTGTTGCCAAAGCCATATATGAGGCCGCTCGTTCCGAACTTGGCGTCACGAAGCCGGGAAGGCGTAAATAGATAAGAGCCGGTGGGTATGGACGAGCAGTGTCAAAGAGAACGCCGTTCGACGAAAAAAGGCGCGCCTACACCGTTTCTTGCCGACAAGTCAGCTATTGTACTGCGTAAGTACAAAGAAGCGAAGAGCGCAGCGAAGAAGGCTGTGGTTGCAGCGAAGGCCGCCCACTTCGAAGATGTCAGTAGGAAGCTCGATTCACGTGATGGTGAGCGACATCGGCTACCGACTTGCCAAGGCTCAGCATCGTCAGGCTGAAGATATCGAGAAGTTTCCTGATGTTAACGACGAGCATGGCCGCCTTTTGATGGACCGAAAGAAGGTGCTGCAGGCCGATGGGCCACCCCCGGGGGGGGGGGGGAAACTTTTTTAGAACATTTCCAACCGTAGAAATATGGCGCACACCGGCACATCCTTTCGTGCCCCCCCCCCCGTATACGGTCCCGTTCAAAAAGGAAAGAGACGGAGGCGGCTCTCAGAAAGATGAAGTCAGGCAAAGCAACAGGACCTGACGACGTGGCAGCCGACTTGTGGAAGGCACGGTGCTGGTATCCTGCACGATGGTTGACAATCAGGTCGTTGCTGAGAAGAAGACGCCTAAGGACTGGTAAGAGAGCACGCTAATCCCCATTTGCAAGAAGAAAGGCCAGCCCTGCGACTGGTCAGCCACGCCAGTCGCCCTACTGTCACACAGGTATGAGAATCTCCGATAGCGAATCGTTGACGGCGTATCGCGAAATCGTTCCAGCTCTCTATCCATGCAGTGCGGCTTTTGTGGCAGTGCGCAATCCTATACTCCAGCTTCAAAGAGCCGCGTGCATGCACCATCAGGCACCTCGCAGGACTTTCCCATCACGGTAGGAGTGCATCAAGGCTCTGCGCTTTCTCCACTCCTTTTCGTGGTCGTCTTGGATGCAATTTCACGAGATCTCCAGAAGCCGAGTCCATGGACGCTTCTCTACGCAGATGATGTGGTGCTGGCCAGTGAAGACAAGAAAGAACTCGAGCAGCAGGTGCAAGCTTGGTCTGATCGCCTGACGAAGTTCGGATTGAAGTTGAACATCAAGAAAACTGAATACTTGACGACCGATACAAATGAGTCCGATTCCATTAAGATCAGTGGCATCGAGCTCACACGCACAAGAGCCTTCAAGTACCTTGGATCAGAAATTGTGTTCGATGGCAGTCTGACCTCAGAGGTGAACTCTCGTGTGAGTGCAGCATGGGCCAAATGGCGCTCGATGACTGGAGTTCTGTGCGACAAGACCATACCAGAGCACCTCAAATCGAAGATATATAGAACTGTGGTCAGACCAGTAGCGCTGTACGGGGCTGAGTGCTGGCCTGCAACCAAGGAAGTCGAAGCCCGCCTTAGTGTGATGGAGATGAAAATGCTACGTTGGACGGCCGGTGTCACCCGTATGGATCGGATTTGCAACGATGACATACGCAAGAAGTTTCGGCGTAGCTCCCATAGTTGATAAAATGCGAGAGTCTCGTCTCCGATGGTATGGACATGTACTTCGCGCGAAGGCGGACACCGTCTGCAAAACTGGTCTCCAGCTCGAGGTGCTCGGCAAACGGCCGAGAGGACGCCCCAGGCAACGTTGGCTTGACACGCTGCACGCGGATTTGAAGATAGTTGGTGCTCACCCTGATCAGGCATTAGATCGGAATAAATGGCGTAACAAAATCAGGAAAGCGGACCCCGCCACAGCGGGACAAACGCTGAAGAATAAGAAGAAGAAAAAGGATGGTTGGTCGAAGGCTACTTTGTACTGCCTCCCAAATCTGTTGAAAGATCTCCGAACAGAACTATGGACGCTTTCGAGCAGACTAGTGCTCGGAACCACCACTGTTCAACCAGCAGATAAATGGTGGATGATCCTGCAGAGAACGTGCTCCGATGACGTAGTGGATTGACGACAAGGTTCATGTGCGTAGGCTAAAGGGTTCGAGTCCTTCGCAAGACCTCTGTTTTGCATTTCTTTAAAACGCTTTTTGCACGTCCTAGAAGCACTTTCACGTGGCTAAAGACCTGTTTTTGCCTAAAAATGTGTTTCTGAAGAAGTGGAGACATTCTGGAGCGCTCCTGAAGGGCACTCCCGGTCGTTGATTTCAGCAGCATCCTTCCGTTGCGTGATGTTATGTCACCAAAATGATGCCAAATGGCATGGAGGCCAAGAAAGAATGTCGTATTCACGATCAGGACCGTCAGCAACCTACAAAAATTAAGACATGGCGTGGTGGTGGTACTCTATTGCCTTTTGGTATTTATTTTAATCCGGGATGAAGCCAGCGACCTCAAAGGATTTAGTGACCATGGTTACCCCACTGTTTCGAAAAATGGTCAAAATCTCAGATTTGGCTAAAAACTTGCCTCATGGCTTTGAGCCGCCAGAACGACGATATGCCCGTCTTTAGCGCCCAAGCTGCTCGAACAGATAATGACGCCAGAATGCGAACGTGATATGTCGATAAAAACGACCATAATGTCAATTTTCAGAGCACCAGACCACTTATACTTTCAAATTTTAGCGAATCTGGGGACTTTTTTGCGCCTTACATACATTTTGAGAATGGAGTGACCTGGTTCGAAAGAGCTGCACAACTTTGCTTAGAGAATCTTTTAGCAGGATATTGTAGGAAGGCAAATTTTGATCTATCGGCGAGTGTGCACCTCACTTTCTTCGAATGGCATGTCTGTCGACAACCATCCTTTCCTGGTTAACTCGCCATTAAAGACATGAACGAATAAAACAGTAATAAATAATTAAAGTAAGCGAGTAACGAAATAATATAATGCTAGTTATATTAGCGAAATAATCACCTATTACGCTCGGCAAGGATACAGAAGAATTTGAGCTCTGCAGCTCGAGGGCCAAGCCGATATCAGTCCAAGCGAACGATCAGGCATGACGTGTGAAGTGAATGTCGGAGAGATGAGTGTCAAGGCTTCACCGTAATATCGTCTGATGAACTCCATACCGATTGAAGACATCTCCTTAACATGAATCAAAGCATGAAGGCACAGCGAATCAAAAGAATCAGCGGCTTGATCAATACATGTCGATAAGTAATCAACAGCTAAAATGGTACAAAACAGAGCTTAACGGTCAGCTCAAATGCAGTCAATTGTGCTAAGATTACATTATCCAGGTTCGTGATATGTACACGGGGAAACAATAAGCGCTGAGAACAAAAATTAAGAGCGATGTTGTTCATCCATCGAAAAGATGAGAAAATGTGAATATGAGCGTGAATCTACATTCAGCTGGTTGGTAAATGGTGATCAAATAGGCACAATCGGAGGAGGTTCGTTAGTTCCTTTTTGTTCTAAGCCGTGAGTTCGTGCGCATCCACGGCAGAACCCCCACCCATGGTGAATGCAGCACCAGTAAAATAATCTGGATACAGCTGTCCATTACTACTACTATTTTTGCATTCCTGAGCTCTGCTAGCCACAGAGATCTGGCTTCGTATTCCGGAACCCACAACTGTTTTCATAAAACTTCCGGCCAACAACGCTCTAGCAACAACGCTCTGCAGTCCTGCCATGCGGACTAACCAAAAACTATTTGAAAGCGGAGGAAGGTCGTTCAGGGCCTGCCTCGCTTTTTCAAAATAGTTTTTTGCGTTAAGTAGGGGCTTGAACATTGACCACACAAGTGGGGTTCATTTTCGCTGAGCGGCCCCAGGAACGCCAAAGAAGCGAAAATTACGTCCATGTACCTCTATATGAGAGACATTAAGCGCTGTACTGGCACCAAATGCGTCGACGTCGAAAATAACTGTCAAAATCGTACAGGACTATCGATTATCCGTATGGACGAACTTCCAGCCAAACAACTTTTGTTCGATTTTTCGGGTTGTGGTGGACCATTTGGTTGGCTGTGGTGACAGGATTCTCACATATTCGTGAACAAGGTGATGTAACGACGACGTAACAGTCCGCTGGGCAGGACCCAACCTGGTGGAATACTTCCCTTTCCTTCCACTTGGCATGAACATCGGCACTGTTAGTTCTGTGTTTGGACATTAAAAAACTAGGGGGGTCCCTATGGCGAGGCACTGGAGACTTCTATAGAAAGACTGTCGGACACCACCAATGCACAGACCCAAAAAAGTCGAAAAATTTTTTTTGGCCGAAAGACTGTTTACAGGGATAGTCGCTGGCCCCGACCAGGATACGCTTCCCTGTATTTCAGTTGGCTGCGCGAACCTTGCGATTGAAGAAATAGTAGCTCCGATATGTATAGATGAAATGGCGCCAGCCGTAAGCTATATATAAGTTCCGTATGCGTGATTCGGGCGTGGTTGCCCTATAAATATCAACTTTCAACTACGGTCTTGCTTAATGGTATGTAAAACCTGTAATTTGAACAGCACCAATTCATAGATTATCCCCATTCAAAATATGCCATAATGCATATAGCCGAACTCAGTGACTCGGAGGGTGCAGAGGAGAGGCGAGTGAGTGGGGGGGTTGAGGGAGCGGCGGGGAAGAACAGCAAACATAAAAAAGGCAAAAGAACGCCGCACGCCGAGGGAGAGTGCGAAGCCATCAAGCCCACCCCAAACCGTCCGGTTGGAGAATCCTCCGCGGCTATCCCGTAGCACGCGATCGTTGGTACTGACCCTTGCTCTGATCGTTGAAGAAACCATTCCAAGAAGCCGTTCATTTCTGATTACGTGCCACAAGTAATACTCCATACCCCGACCACTTTTCTCTTCGATTCCAATATTACCCTTATAGTTTGTGTCCTCCCAGCTCCGAGAAACTGATCAGTGCATGTCATGCGGTTTACAGCCGCGTTAGAGCTCAAGAAGCAGATCAGTTATCCATGGTCGTTTTTCTGCTTCCTTTTTTGCATCCAGGCGCCGCCGCAGCGAAAATTGAAGCCCTTCCGTGGTTCATGGGCAAGGCCCTACAAAGTGCAAAGAACCATTTCGAAAAAGGGGGGCACGCCCTGAACAACGTCCCTTTTAAGAGCAGGACTGCAGGAAGAATATATATACGATATTTTGAGAGAGCATCGTTGGTAGCATTCTGCGGGTGAGTGGTGTGAATCAGTGAACAAAAGAGCTTGGCGCAAAAAAAGGCACTGAGAGCTACATTTATCTCTTTACTTATCACATGTCACCAGTAGCCTCTGACTAGATTAGCTAGACAAAAAGCGCATATACGTAAATACAGAGGGGATAACCGTGGTGTAACTGCATACCGTAGACGATCAACGTAGAATTTTAACTGTCGTCATTCGCCCGCCTCCGCAACTAGCAATCGAATGGCCCCAAATTTCCCAGTGTAGCTGTGTGAGAGTTCACCGCAGTTAGAATTTTAAATGCTAATACGAATATGTAGCGATCCAAAAATTGCTATGGGAGCGTCGCGTGTATGTGTATTATCTTTGGCTTGTGCAATGTTACGAAGATTTGCTTCTGGCCACGGTGAGGCCGGATACTTCGGCCGAGTTCCACATTGGTTAAGTGGGTAGCGGGTTCTCGCTTCAGCACTGATTGCAGGTTTGCCGCCGTCGTGCGGATTTTTTGTTTTGACTCTGATAACAGCTTCCAAACTTTCTGAAATATTTACGAGTTAACAACAGAGCAGAGTGAGTAGGTCAATATCTGACTTTGTAGGCCATATACAGGATTAGTATTGCATACGCCTTAAACAGCGTTCAGACTTGTAGCGCTACGTCGCGCTACAGCTGTACCAAACTCCAGGTTCCCTTTATGTTTTTCTTTCTGAATGCAATCCCTTTTTGTTCTCATTTTTATCTGATCCTGAGCTCCTTTTTTGACACTGAATTTTGATGTATTTTTTATTGAGCAGTTGAAATTGTTTGAACAATTTCGCAATCGGGATCAACAAGACGCACCACTGCAAGACATCAAACATCTATAGCAATCTGAGGTATGGATAATTAAACGATATATAAAATTAATCATCACATGTGTTCTGTATTCAAAACTGCATCAAAATTTCGAGTGTTAAAGAATAATAAGATGAGGAGCTCAGCATGCAGATTAAATCTTGAGAAAATTTAAACAAAGATAGGGATTACGACATTCAGGGAAACTGACAAAAAATATATAAAGGGAACCTGGAGTTTTGTGTGTATGCTTATCGTCTATTTAGCGCGACCCCCCGCCACTAGCGCTACATCTGAACGCTGCCTTACGACGCTTACGAACCTCTCCGACTTTAATTCGAAGTTTGGACCAAAGTTCATATTTGACTTAGAGAGGATTGTTCGTGTTAGGTAGTCAACCCTGAACGCACATATCACATCCATAGGCTGCGTCACAACTAGCAGGGCAGGCCGTGGCACCAAGTCACCATAAAACACCGAATCTACTGAAACACTGGCACCAGGAGCTTTTGAACTTCCGGGCTGCAAACGCTGATCCCGTGAGCTTGTCCTTTCATCTAGTCCTTTAAGGACTACCGAACACTCATTATACTTCTTCTGACAATTTTTAGGTAACATGATTTAGTTCAACTCTTCCGTACTAACATTTATCGTTCTTCAAGTCAATATACTTAGTGCTTACAAGGATGAGAAGAATAATGCCATGGCAAACACGGATGCTGTATACACCATTAGTAAGCAGATCACCACAGATACGCTGGTGATATGAAAAATAGTACTATTGTAGTAGGAGAGCGTGACGTTGAGTAGGTTGGCGATTGTGACGAAAGGCAATGTAGATAGCAATGCTGACAACCAAACAACAATAGTGTCGGCACCCATTGAATGCATTACCTGATATGGACAGCATAAGTAAGGAACCAACAACAGCTACACCAATCTGAAGCGAGGTTCTCTTTGACCACATAATTAAGAGAATCCTAGGCACAATCCACGATAAATCTAAAACCTAGCTGATGGAGTTGAAAAACAGAAGTGTATGTGCCTTCATGACTGACCCTCCGAACAAAAAGCAAAGAAAACGGTTGAGCATTCAAACCTCTAAATGAGGCTTTCTTGTTCCGAGAGATTCCAAGTTACCGGGTAAGAATCGTTGGGGTCCCAGGTGAGATAGAAGCAACAATGCAAACAAGCGCTATAAACAAGCGCGATACAGAGATCAAAGTGGGATTTAGTTACTTTATTCTCGACCATGAATCATCTCGTCTCACGGGGCTTCGGTTTATACCATTTCCACTTTACATCGGTTTCAAACCAAATCGGACACTTTTCAAACCAAATCGGACACTTTTCAAATCAAATCGGACACTTTTCAAACCAAATCGGACACTTTTCAAATCAAATCGGACACTTTTCAAATCAAATCGGACACACCCCTTACAAGTTGGCAGTTGATAACTGGACACCGGCTTCCGAATGCTGCCCTCTGAAAATGTGAAATGTTGGAGGGCTTGCAGTATTCGGGAACCTTCAAGGTTTTTCAAAATGTTCTACGAATTCTGCTTCTCCTACTTTTTTCATTTTTGAAGGACTGGTACCGATACAGATATGACTCCGCCCACTTTTCAATGAAGTCGTCGCAAGTTGGTATTTTTATAACTTTTTTCGACTTTTTCCATTTCTTTCACAATCAATCTTCACAAAACGAACATACTAGCCATGCATTTATACACTAGCACACTAAGCCCGCCCCTCTGACCACGCCCACTTTCGTTTTTCGCGGAATTTTGATTTCTCTTCAATTTTCACTTTTTTTAATGCTGTAACAAGTAGCTCCGCCCACGTCCGCCCAGCTCGTAAAGCTCCGCCCACTTTTGGGAAGATCCAGATCGGCAGACTACAGCTTTTACTGGAAGGATGTTCTCTCTCGTCAGCTAGAATGAAAAAAGAAGATTTTTGTTCCGAGTGACAGGAGAGGCCTTAATCTGCCAGTGAGTGCTCTAGTCTGCTGACCCCAAACCATTTTTCAAAAGCGGGCAGGGCTACAAAATGATCGCAGCTTCTCCTAGTGGGCGAAGCCACCTGTTACAGCTGAAAAAGCGAAAACACGGAAGAAAATCGAAATCCCACAAGAAAAAACCCAAAAGGGCGTGGCCAGAGCGGTGAGGCTCAGTGGTAGTGTATAAATGCATGGCTAACAGTATGTTCGTTGCGTGAAGATGAAATTTGAAAGGAGCGACGTCGAAAAAAGTTTTGAAAATTCAAACTCGCGGGAACTTCATTGAGAAGCGGGCGGAGTCATATCTGTATCGATACCGATGCTTTTCAGATGAAGTGTGTGATCAACCGAAATAAAAAAAAATCGAAGAAGCAAAATTCATAGAACATTTTGGAAAAAGGTGACCACGCTGACAAGTGGGTGAGGATGTTGGGCGGGGATTGCAGCAGTATGTCGTCTAGTTATCAACTGCCTATTGTAAGGGTGTGTCCATTTGATTCAAAAGAAGGCCGTTTTGCTTTAAAAGCGCCCGATTTAAAGTGAAAATGGGTACATCACCAAATTTGCTGGAGTAAAAAGTGCATTCACTGACAAGGGCGCAGTGGGTGGGGCGCGAAATCGCTTATGTAAACTTGTGCTAAATACGACCCCCACTCGAAAAAAAAAGAATAAGAGAAGGACAAAAAGAGACAGAAAAGAAATGATATAGAATAGGATACTTTAACTTTTACGCGCATTCAGAAATGCGCACGAATGCCCAAAACTGCGAAAAGATGGAACCGGAACAGACTATCCCGCGATATGGGTCAGAAACTCCAAATGTACTCTTTTCTGCGGAATTTAAGCATTCTCGAGAGTGAGACTTTTGAATCGGGGAAAGCTGGGTTGTGGAGCACGAAATCTTGTGGGTTGACCGCTAAACAACTCTGCGAATTCTTTGTGAAGAAATACTCGCTGGCTCATCGCTGCTGAATTTAAGGGTTACCTACTCGTTTTCATGTTTTGAACAGCCATGTATTTCTTCATATACGACCACTCCCGAAACCGAGAGGGCCTGATTGCAGGCTTCCATTTTTGAGAACTCATTTTTCCCCATGTCCTTTATTCAGGAAAAACTCCCTGTTGTTTTTCTCCTGAACGGTTTCGGACGACACGAAAAACCCGCACCTCCAGCTCATACTAACTGCACTTTGTTTGTTGACTAGAATTTCCTCCGGGCACATGTATTTTTGTCAGAGTTATCCGGAAACTGTTCTTTCGACATCGATTAAATCACTTGTGTATTGCGCTATGCAAGCGATTCTCACGCAAAGCTGTTGGAAACGTGTGGCTTCTTAATAGGTGATGTGCTTGTGTGGTCCGTGCACTATGTTTCGTTTGCTTACCAATTCATGACGTTGATGTGAGCGGCCACTGTACTCCCCATTTCCTGAGCTTGCAACTAACTTGCCTCTGTCTTCAGGTGCCCCTTCAACTGCTCGCCACACTTAGAAATATACCAGAAATAACACAACATGAAAACGAGAACGAATAACTACAACATTTCCATCGATCTGCTCCACCCATGTCTGAATAAACCCTGCGCTAGCGACCTCCCGCTTCCCGGTCAGATACAGCTCCCGTTGTGGTTTTGATAGCGTGCCTTGGTAGTGACGCACGCGAAAACGCTCGCAGAAACTTGTTCGACATAGATGTAGTATTTTTGCCTTATTACTTACAGTATCCCTCAATGATTTTCAAGCCCCCCTTCTTGCAATAAATCGTCTTTATTGACAGGAGCGAACGCAAACAGGCAAATGTGAAAGGGGAAAGAAGTACTCACGGCGCTCGAATTAAAAATGCATCTTGTATATGGGGCGTCTCATACTGCACAGAGTGGAGCGCTCTCTCTTGCTTTTCTCGGGAAAACCCCAGAGCTTTTTGCTCCCTACAATTCCAGTTCGAGGTTCACCTTTTATATATTTCCGCTTGAGCGATCACGCTTTTCAATGCTGTGAATAAACTGTCTGATCCGCGTATTAAGCAAACACCATGTTCTGACTATTTTAGCCATTTTGCTTCGTCAAAAAAAATATTGAAGTCTTTCATGTAACTGCTGCCTACAAGATAGGAGACAGCAACCGTTCAGCTTCTCAACTTCTCCGCTACAGGACTTGATTCTAGGAAACTACCTCCTGTGAGACCGTGCTCCTTCTCGTAGACGATGTTCTCTACCAAATTTCCAACTGTGAACAGGTGCGACAGTGCAAGAATCAACGGAATTACAGCATGCATGTCTATCAAAAATCTGAACATCGACCGTTAGCTCACATAGAGTGATTTATTGGGAAAGACTAATGAAGTAGACGAAAAATCTCAGGAAACCAAACATTCACGATTGTGAGTTGCTATATAAGCATGCCTGACATGAGTTATCAGCACACACTTAAAGGCAGCGCCCGCGTTCAAATTTAATGAGTATGCGGCTCAGGTAGTAACAGCGAGGTAGCAAGAAGCCTATTAGTGAAGAAAAATCAAAGAGAAAACACGCAAATGCCCTAGAAGGAGTTTCATACCGAACAACGGTTGTACGTGCTTAAGGCGAAGAGAAGGAGTGATTGCACGAGTTTCCACTTGTTCATATCAGCTGTTTTCCTTATCACCTCACTCTCACCACTCCACGTGGAGAGAAGCAGCAATGGAACAACCGCACCATCAGGCAACCATTAGAAATGAAGTTGGGTGGCGTGGTCGGCAGGTGGGCGGAGCCGTCGGCTCTTTGCGGGCGGACGCCGCTGTTCCGTCGCATTTTTGGGTTGCGAAACATGCACGTCCACCATCCTCATAGGGGGAGCTACTAGATCCAGAGAGGGCGTGAGAACAACAAATGAACGCGGGCGCTGCCTTTAAGTGATTATTTCTTCAATGCGGTAATTTCTCAAGTTTCCAAACTCGATGGCCTTTCCTTTTACATACCAGTGCTGGCTTTTCAGTGGAGCCGATACAAATCACGCGATTGCGAAAGTCTTTCTGAGGCTTTATGGTTTTGATCGACATTAGGAGCAAGGACCTTTTAGCCTGATAAACGAAGCAGGAAAGTAACTTACCTATCGTATCTGAAACATGGGTAGGCCATCTGTTCCATGCCAGCTCCCGGTTCCACAATAGACATACCCGTCATCACAGATATTATGGCGCGCTCGACAGCATCCTGAAATGCACATCTTTTCCAACTACTGGTGGCTAGGAAGTATGAGCGCCGCTTCCTTCCAGTTTTCTGCAAGTTTCCTTCATCTTTTAACCAAGTTTGCAGCTTCATTCGAAACTGTCTTGTAGCAACTCTTCTGCTTACTTTCCAATAGTATGTGACTTTTTCAATGTCTCGTTGTTGGGCCACCGTCTGCCCACTGTGGCTGGGGCGGAGCTCGATTAGAGGAGTTCCGTCTGGCTGGCGTATGACGCGTAAAAGTGTTGTTGTGCTAAAATGAAGACGACTAAACCAGCTCTAGCGGTCAACTAAGTGTATTCTGATCGGCCTGCTTCGAGAGAATTCTAGAAAGAGATAATTCGCCACGGTTAAGCTGTTTTTGAAATGTCTTACTGCTTGAACGGAGTATGCACTACAGATTAGGAGCACAATCAAGGCCAACTGCAAACAAAACGCTTTTCATACAATCTTCTGAACTTCATTGTGAGCGTGCAGGGAACATCGGAGACGGGTACCTTGCAATGTTCCGAGAGCCGTCAGCGAGGAAAAAGTGTCCTTTAGCAGCTCCACCTCGATTGAGGGCTTCCATGGAAGGAATTAAAAGGTAAGAAAATCACCATTTCGGGAAATAATTAACGTGAGCATATAAATGTCTAGAACAATATGCAATGAGATTAAATTCGGCGCGCCTTCCATTCAGAGGTCTTCCATGATATCCTGTGTAGTAGTTAAGGGCGTATACTTCGGGTTGTTTGTTTGTTAGTGTTTTTAGCAACGTTTGTTACTTAGCTTCCACTATGGTACATACAATAGAAAACTCGGTGAAAAAAATGCGCATGTGTGTAATAGAGAATTTTTAATGGCGTCCATACTTCTTAGCCAGAATACTCTATGAAATTAAAGTCTCTGAACCTGTAGCCATAAGAATCCATATGAATAGTAAGAGTCATCCCAATCTCGCGGACCAGTAAAATACGTATGAACATCACGAGCTCCTGCAGTAGTCGGCGTAAATGCGGGAATCTGGCGAATCTTGTATTTCACCACAGGATCGAGAGTTGTAGCTGTAGGAGAGATGTCCTCGAAGACAATTCCTGTAGAAACTCCATAATAAAATTTTTTTGAGTGAAGCCCATAAAATATTCACCAGCGATCACCTCCGTTGGATTTTGAGTGGCGAATAGTTCCAGTGCTGACTCGTTGGCAAAACCTCAAATGGGTTTGGACTCAGCTACATTGTAAAAAGCGATACAATTTTTAAAAAGGATGATCAGGATAACTAAAGAACTTTGGGAACAGATCTTCTTCACAACTCCTTCCTTTTTTTGTCTTAATGGTCTGTGTCTCTCAGTTGGAATAGTGAAAGAATTCTCGACTATGCAGAGGCCCATAACCTGGTCATCGTGAATACGAAGTTTCGCAAACGAGACTCCACCTTATCAGCTTCTACAGTGGGAGTGCCAGAACGCAGATAGACTTTGTCCTTGTTAGACACCGCGACCAAGGGCTCATCACGGACGCGAAGACGGTGCCGTACGAGACAGTTGCCACACAACATCGCCCACTAATCTGCACGCTAAAGATCGCAAAGCTTCGGTCCAAGCGGGCCGAGCGATGTGGTCCCGAGAGGATTAAATGGTGGCGTTTGAAAGAAAAGGAGGCAGCTGTGATCTCTCATATAAGACTTCCCAACATCACGAGACCTGGAAAAGTGTTGCCAAAGCCATATATGAGGCCGCTCGTTCCGAACTTGGCGTCACGAAGCCGGGAAGGCGTAGAATAGATAAGCAGCCGTGGTTATGGACCGACAATGTCAAAGAAACGGTTCGCGAAAAGAAGAGGCGCTACCACGCGTTTCTTGCCGACAAGTCAGCTAGTAGCTGGCGTAAGTACAAAGAAGCGAAGATGTAGCGAAGAAGGCTGTGGCTGCAGCGAAGGCCGCCCACTTCGAAGATGTCAGTAGGAGCTCGATTCACGTGATGGTGAGCGGCACCTCTACCGACTTGCCAAGGCTCGGCATCGTCAGGCTGAAGATATCGAGAAGTTTCCTGGTGTTAACGACGAGCATGGCCGCCTTTTGATGGACCGAAAGAAGGTGCTGAGGCGATGGCACGACTTTTTGAGAACATTTCAACCGTAGAATATGCGCACCCGGCCATCCCTTTCGTCCCCCCAGTATACGGTCCCGTTCAGAAAGTAAGAGCGGAGGCGGCTCTCAGAAAGATGAAGTCAGGCAAAGCAACAGGACCTGACGACGTGGCAGCCGACTTGTGGAAGGCACGGTGCTGGTATCCTGCACGATGGTTGACAATCAGGTCGTTGCTGAGAAGAAGACGCCTAAGGACTGGCAAGAGAGCACGACGATCCCGATTTGGAAGAAGAAAGGCAGCCCTGCGGACTGCTCCAGCTACCGCCCAATTCGCCTACTGTCACACAGTATGAAGATCTTCGAGCGAATCGTTGACAGCCGTATCCGCGAAATCGTCCAGCTCTCTATCAATCAGTGCGGCTTTGTGGCAGGCTGTAGCACCATCGACGCCATACATGCCGCGCGTCTCTGCTGGAGAGACATCGTGAGAAGCAAGTACCACTGCATCTAGCTTTTCTGGACCTAGAAAAGGCATTCGATCGTGTTCCGCGTGAAGTTATATGGTACGCCATTGCGGCAACACGGCGTTCCCGAAGAGCTTATTGAGTGGGTGCGCATCCTATACTCCAGCTCAAAGAGCCGCGTGCATGCACCATCAGGCACTTCGCAGGACTTTCCCATCACGGTCGGAGTGCATCAAGGCTCTGCGCTTTCTCCACTCCTTTTCGTGGTCGTCTTGGATGCAATTTCACGAGATCTCCAGAAGCCGAGTCCATGGACGCTTCTCTACGCAGATGATGTGGTGCTGGCCAGTGAAGACAAGAAAGAACTCGAGCAGCAGGTGCAAGCTTGGTCTGATCGCCTGACGAAGTTCGGATTGAAGTTGAACATCAAGAAAACTGAGTACTTGACGACCGATACAAATGAGTCCGATTCCATTAAGATGGCATCGAGCTCACACGCACAAGAGCCTTCAAGTATCTTGGATCAGAAATTGTGTCCGATGGCAGTCTGACCTCAGAGGTGAACTCTCGTGTGAGTGCAGCATGGGCGAAATGGCGCTCGATGACTGGAGTTCTGTGCGACAAGAGCACCTCAAATCGAAGATATATAGAACTGTGGTCAGACCAGTAGCGCTGTACGGGGCTGAGTGCTGGCCTGCAACCAAGGAAGTCGAAGCCCGCCTTAGTGTGATGGAGATGAAAATGCTACGTTGGACGGCCGGTGTCACCCGTATGGATCGGATTTGCAACGATGACATACGCAAGAAGTTTGGCGTAGCTCCCATAGTTGATAAAATGCGAGAGTCTCGTCTCCGATGGTATGGACATGTACTTCGCGCGAAGGCGGACACCGTCTGCAAAACTGGTCTCCAGCTCGAGGTGCTCGGCAAACGGCCGAGAGGACGCCCCAGGCAACGTTGGCTTGACACGCTGCACGCGGATTTGAAGATAGTTGGTGCTCACCCTGATCAGGCATTGATCGGAATAAATGGCGTAACAAAATCAGGAGAGCGGACCCCGCCACAGAGCGGGACAAACGCTGAAGAATAAGAAGAAGAAGAAAGGATGGTTGGTCGAAGGCTACTTTGTACTGCCTCCCAAATCTGTTGAAAGATCTCCGAACAGAACTATGGACGCTTTCGAGCAGACTAGTGCTCGGAACCACCACTGTTCAACCAGCAGATAAATGGTGGATGATCCTGCAGAGAACGTGCTCCGATGACGTAGTGGATTGGCGACAAGGTTCATGTGCGTAGGCTAAAGGGTTCGAGTCCTTCGCAAGACCGCTGTTTTGCATTTCTTTCAAAACGCTTTTTGCACGTCCTAAGAAGCACTTTCACGTGGCTAAAGACCTGTTTTTGCCTAAAAATGTGTTTCTGAAGAAGTGGAGACATTCTGGAGCGCTCCTGAAGGACACTCCCGATCGTTGATTTCAGCAGTACCATTCCGTTGCGTAATGTTATGTCACCAAAATGATGCCAAATGGCATGGAGGCCAAGAAAGAATGTCGTATTCACGATCAGGACCGTCAGCAACCTACAAAAATTAAGACATGGCGTGGTGGTGGTGGTACTCTATTGCCTTTTGGTATTTATTTTAATCCGGGATGAAGCCAGCGACCTCAAAGGATTTAGTGACCATGGTTACCCCACTGTTTCGAAAAATGGTCAAAATCTCAGATTTGGCTAAAAACTTGCCTCTATGGCTAATTTGAGCCCCAGAACATCACACTGGTTCGGAGCAAAAACGCTTGCTATGAGCGCTGCCGGCTCCGTGCACGCCGTGCCCGTCTTTAGCGCCCAAGCTGCTCGAACAGATGATGACGCCAGAATGCGAACGTGATATGTCGATAAAAACGACCATAATGTCAATTTCCAGAGCACCAGACCACTTCTACTTTCAAATTTTAGCGAATCTGGGGACTTTTTTGCGCCTTACATACATTTTGAGAATGGAGTGACCTGGTCGAAAGAGCTGCACAACTTTGCTTAGAGAATCTTTTAGCAGATATAGAAGGCAAATTTGATCAGCGTCCAACGGCCTATCGGCGAGTGTGCATCTCACTTCGAATGGCCACTTCGACCAACCATCCTTTCCTGGTTAACTCGCCATTAAAGACATGAACGAATAAAACAGTAATAAATAATTAAATAACGAGTAACGAAATAATATAATGCTAGGTATATAGCGAAATAATCACCTATTACGCTCGGCAAGGATACAGAAGAATTTGAGCTCTGAGCGAGGGCAAGCCATATCAGCTCCAATGCGGAACGATTCACGGCACGTGAAGTGAATGTCGGAGAGATGAGTGTCAAGGCTTCACCGTAATATCGTCTGATGAACTCCATACCGATTGAAGACATCTCCTTAACATGAATCAAAGCATGAAGGCACAGCGAATCAAAAGAATCAGCGGCTTGATCAATACATGTCGATAAGTAATCAACAGCTAAAATGGTACAAAACAGAGCTTAACGGTCAGCTCAAATGCAGTCAATTGTGCTAAGATTACATTATCCAGGTTCGTGATATGTACACGGGGAAACAATAAGCGCTGAGAACAAAAATTAAGAGCGATGTTGTTCAAATTTCGAAAAGATGAGAAAATGTGAATATGAGCGTGAATCTGCATTCAGCTGGTTGGTAAATGGTGATCAAATAGGCACAATCGGAGGAGGTTCGTAGTTCCTTTTTGTTCTAACCGTGAGTTCGTGCGCATCCACGGCAGAACCCCCACCCATGGTGAATGCAGCACCAGTAAAATAATCTGGATACAGCTGTCCATTACTACTACTATTTTTGCATTCCTGAGCACTATTTTCGCTGAGCGGCCCCAGGAACGCCAAAGAAGCGAAAATTACGTCCATGTACCTCTATATGAGAGACATTAAGCGCTATACTGGCGCCAAATTGCGTCGACGTCGAAAATAAGTGTCAAAATCGTAATCAGGACCATCGATTACCCTTATGGACGAACTTCCAGCCAAAAATTTTTTCGATTTTTTGGGTTTTGGTGGACCATTTGGTCGGCAGTGGTGACCGGAGTATCCCATCTTCGTAAACACGATGATGTAACGACGACGTAACAGTCCGCTGGGCAGGACCCAACCTGGTGGAATACTTCCCTTTCCTTCCACTTGCATGAACATCGGCACTGTTACTTTTATCTTTGGATATTAATAAAATAGGGGGTCCCTATGGCGAGGCACTGTAGACTTCTATAGAAAGACTGTCGGGCACAACCCAACGCACACACCCAAAAAAGTCGAAAAAATTTTTTTGGCCGAAAGATTGTTTACAGGGTAATCGATGGCCCCGACCAGGATACACTTCCCCTTATTTGCGTGTACCTAACGTTCATTGAAAGAAATATGTAGCTCCATATTAGCGATAAATGGCACCGTAGCTACAAATAAGTTCCATATTCGTGATTCGGGCATGGTCTGACCTATAAAGGTCAACTTTCAATTACGGTCTTGCTTAATGGTATGTAAAACCTGTAATTTGAATAGCACTGATTCATGGAGTGTTCCCATTTAAAATGTGCCCATAAATGGCAGTTATCGAACGCATACTCACGCACAGACATATTTGAACGCGAAAACAGCAAAACATAAAAAATGCAAAAACTCGCACGCCGAGGGGAGTCGAACCATCAACCCCACCCCAACTGTCCGCTTGAGAATCCTTCCACGCTATCCACTAGGCCATCCGATCGTTGTTGCTGAACATTCCTCCGATCGTTGAAGAAACCATTCCATGAAGCCGTTCACGCTTGATTACGTGCCACAAGTAAGACCCCATACCCCGACTACTTTTCTCTTCGATTCCGATAGTACCTTTATAGGGTCCCTCCATTCAGCAACTGGTCAAAGTTTCAAGCGGTTTACAGCTCGTAGAGGCTCAAAACAATCAGTTTCCATAGGTTTCTTTTTCGCTCCTTTTTTGGCATTCCAGGGGCCGCTCAGCGAAAACGAAGCCCACTTTTATGGTTCATGGGCAAGGCCCTACAAAGTGCAAAGAACCATTTCGAAAAAGCGGGGCACGCCCTGAACAACCTCCCTTTTAAGAGCAGGACTGCAGGAAGAATATATATACGATATTTTGAGAGAGCATCGTTGGTAGCATTCTGCGGGTGAGTGTGAATCAGTGAACAAAAGCGTTGGCTCAAAAAAAGGCACTGAGAGTACACTACGCTCACTTATCACTTCTACCAGTAGCCTCTGACTAGATAGTAGAAAAAGGATATTACGTAAATACAGAGGGGATAACCGTGGTGTAACTGCATACCGTAGGCGATCAACGTAGAATTTTAACTGTCGTCATTCGCCCGCCTCCGCAACTAGCAATGGAATGGCCTCAAATTCCCATGGAACTTTGAATTGAGACCGCAGTTAGAATTTTAAATGCTAATTACGAATATGTAGATCAAAAATGCTATGGGACCTCCCGTACGAGTACTGGGCTGTCAAATTTTGCGAAGATTTGGCTCTGGCACGTGAGCGCCGGATATCGGCCAGTTCCACCATGGTTAAGTGGTAGCGGTCTCGCTTCAAGGGCACTGATTGCAGGGTTTGCCCCGTCGGTGCGGGAATTTTTTGTTTTGACTCTGATAACAGCTTCCAAACTTTCTGAAATATTTACGAGTTAACAACAGAGCAGAGTGAGTAGGTCAATATCTGACTTTGTAGGCCATATACAGGATTAGTATTGCATACGCCTTAAACAGCGTTCAGACTTGTAGCGCTACGTCGCGCTACAGCTGTACCAAACTCCAGGTTCCCTTTATGTTTTTCTTTCTGAATTCAATCCCTTCTCTTTGTTTCTCATGTTTATCTGATCCTGAGCTCCTTTTTTTAACACTGAATTTTGATGTATTTTTTTATTGAGCAATTGAAATTGATTGAACAATTTCGCAATCGGGATCAACATGACGCACCACTGCAAGACATCAAACATCAATAGCAATCCTGAGTCTGGATAATTAAAGTCGACAACGATATATAAAATCAATCATCACAGTGTTCTGTATCAAAACTACATCAAAATTCAGTGTTAAAGAAAAAAAGGAGCTCAGGATCAGATAAACATGAGAAACAAAGAGAAGGGATTGAATTCAGAAAGAAAAAACATAAAGGGAACCTGGAGTTTGGTACAGCTGTAGCGCGACGTAGCGCTACAGGTCTGAACGCTGCCTTACGACGCTTACAACCTCTCCGACAAATCGAAGTTTGGACCAAAGTTCATTTTGACTAGAAATTTGTTCCTGTAGGTAGTCCAACCCCTGAACGCACATATCACATCCATAGGCTGCGTCACAACTAGCAGGGCAGGCCGTGGCACCAAGTCACCATAAAACACCGAATCCACTGAAACACTGGCACCAGGAGCTTTTGAACTTCCGGGCTGCAAACGCTGATCCCGTGAGCTTGTCCTTTCATCTAGTCCTTTAAGGACTACCGTACACTCATTATACTTCTTCTGACAATTTTTAGGTAACATGATTTAGTTCAACTCTTCCGTACTAACATTTAGTTTCTATAACATTCATCTTAATTACCTTTTCTTTGACGTTATCCTTTTTTTCGCAAATAAGTGGGATTAGCCCACTTCAATTGTATTAATCATTACCCTCATCCACCGATGAGCCTCAACGGTAATGACGAAAATGGTTCGTATGGATAGGAGGCGAAACGAACCATCTCTAATTCTTTATCCAATTTTTCTAATTCCATCGTTATTGTTTTTACTTTATTGAATACTTTCGCCTTGGGATGCCAGCACCAGACACTTTTCGCGTTATTATCGTCAGCATCTATAGGGGCAACCCGTTGCCTTCGCTCAAACGGATGTGATATTCGCATTCAGGGGTCAAACTTCCCCCTTTAACATGTTTCTGGTCTAGTTAAGTTTCGGCCCAACATTCCATTTGTCGGAGACGTAAGCGTCGGTGCAATGACCAATTCTACTTCGATCATCCAATCAGACACTTGATCTGACCACTCTGCTGGGTCGCTGACTCGTGAGAATTTCTAAAATCAGTGCGAAAGCTGTTATCAGAGTCAAAGCCAGAATTTCCGCCTTCACGGGAAACAGATTCGATATGCCGTGCCTTTGAAGCGACACCGTTACTTCTAGGCCGCATCGGTCAACAGCCGACCAGCAGCGCTTACGTGAGAACTGCATTTTCGCAAAATTTGGCCCACAACTCGTCTGGAAAGTGCCGTAGCACTTTTAATCTACATATTAGTAAGCAACATTTGAAACTCTATCAATGGACTTAGGTCTCAATTCAAAACCCAGAAGTTGAAACCAGTCCCTTGTAAGATGCTCTGTCCTGCCATTACGTCGCCTAACGCTTCTATGCCATGATCGCTTGCCATGGCGAACCAGCAAAGAAGATTAGTGGGTTTGACGAAAGGATTAGATACGTATCGACCTGAAGAATCGCAGAACTAGCCAAGTGCAAAATTAATGAATCACGGAAATAGATCGATACGTACGAGTGCTCCTCATCCACTCTGCAATTCTTGGCACTGATCAATCCCTACTGCCCTAGCTTGCAAAGTTCCGGTACCATCCAAGATCCATCTGAGAAATGGTCTCAAAGGGTACTTCGATCACCTGAATACGAATATCACACCCGTTTAGTCCGAAAATCCTCGGTGCCAGCGCTATAAGCGGCGGCGCCAAAACAGACGGAATCACCAGTTTCGCTGAAAACTTGCCTCTAGAGTTAGTTTGACCCCTAGAACACAAACTCTCACTCCTTTTGAATTTGCATGATGTAGGGGCACGTTCATGGACTACCAAACTGACGTTCATTTTTCCTAAATGGCTCTGGGAATACCAAAAAAGGAGTGAAAAAGAAGTCTATGGAAACCGATTGTTTTGAGCCTCTATGGGCTCTAAATCACTTGCAACTTTGACCAGTTGCTGAGTGGAGGGTCCTTATAAAGGTACTATTGGAATCGAGGAGGAAAATAGTCGCAAATGGGGTCTTACTTGTGGCACGTGATTAGGAGAGAACGGCTCCTTGGAATGGTTTCTTCAACGATCGGAGCGGTGTTCAGCTACAACGATCGGATGGCCTAGTGGATAGCGTGGAGGATTCTCAATCGGACGGTGAGGGTTGGTTTTTCGACTCCCCTCGGCGTGCGAGTTTTGCATTTTTTTAATGTTCCGCTATTCTCGCTTCCAAGGTTTGTGCATGAGTATAACATGGTATTAGCCAATTATGGGCCCAGAGAATTCATTATGTGCAGGGAGGTTAGTGCTACACTGCCGCCAAATTGAGTCAGCGCAAAGAAAAATAAGTGTCAGAATCGTGATCTCACCATCGATTACCCCTAAAGACGATGTTCTGAAAAAGTTTTTGACCTTCTTGGGTTTGTATATTTGCTTGTGCACACGAATCTTTCTATTGAAGTCGTACTTTGCCTAGTTATTCAAATCTTCCCATTCATTGATAAATAAACATGAAACTAACAACAAGGATAACATCGTTGAAAAGAAGAATTTAGTCATCTGTCATCTCCAGGGCATATGAAAGTGGAGGAAGTTGAAGAATCTGTTCTGTCAGTGTCAATAGGTAGAATGACATCTTTGCCCAGCGAGTAGGCGTTGGGGACCAGCAAAGGTCTACGGTGGTTTTTCACGTATTCTGCAGGCGCCAAGCTTATACCGAGCATGGAGGGACCTTTGGTGCAGCAGCTTCGCGATACGGCTGCCCGGCGGACGCTACGTCATCGCCGCTACGAACGTGTGAGACTTCAGTCATCATTATCGACCGAATGGTACGCCACAACCCGAAAAACTCGAAAGACTGTTCTCGGTCGAGACTCCCTCATATGAGTGTAAATAATGAATTCTGTGGGGAAATTGCCCATAATTGGCAAATATCCATGTTATACTCATGCGCAGACATTTATGGAAGCGAGAATAGCGGAACATAAAAAAATGCAAAAGACTCGCACGCCGAGGAGAGTGGAACCATCAGAACCACACTCAACCATCCGATGAGAATGTTCCACGTTATCCGCTAGGCCATCCGATCGTTGTAGCTGAACATCGCTCCATTCGTTGAAGCAATCATTCCAGGGA
>MU917443.1:868-11887 GCA_036418165.1 Cooperia oncophora | reverse complement strand
TTTCAGGCATTTTTCAACCCTTCTATGGGATATACCACACATCCTACCCTGGGCACGTCCTAGCGTTGGGGAAACTTCCGTGAAAGATGACGCATACCCCTCCAGGACTCTCTCCTATGCTATGCCCTCTCACACCCTCCAGGACCTCCTTTTTCACCAGCTTTTCTCGAAGTTTCGAGCAAAGTGGGGAGTGAGCAGGGGTAGATACGCGTACTTATATACATTTAGCGCGCCTGAAACGAAAAAAGTCCACAATCAGAAACTTTTCGTGGAGACAATAGGACTCCCCTATCCAGTGGCTGAATACGACCTCCGCTGGAGGATCACCAACGTGTGATGTGCTCTGATTATACGAATGATGTCGTCGCAATCAAAGGGGGTGGTGTCAGGAAGAGTGAAATGAGACCTCTTCCGGCTAAGTTCTTACCAATAGTGATCGGTTCAGGAAGAAAACAACCAGTGGTTGAAGCCACCGTGGGTGTGCTCATAAGGTGATCGGGGCCTGATACTTCCAGCTCGAAAACCTATTTACATTTTCTGGGTTTCGGGGCCTAATACGACTTCTTAGATGGCAGATGAGTTACCAGTTAGGATAAGAAAGGGGGGGGGGGACATTACTGTCGAGACGCCCTCAGCATGGTCCCACGATTGGACGACCACGTTTCAGGAAACAAACCACTGTTGCACGGGTGAAAGGAAAGGGTGCAGGAAGACGAAAGGAAGAACGAGAGACACGACAAGACGGTCCCACTCAGAATGACCCAACACCGTGGCACCTGTATACACTCCATATCCCGCAAAAAAGGAAAGGCGTGGCTGCGTACTTGCTTTGAACATGGTGCAGGATGCGCTTTTCGTGAGAACTCATTATTTGGTACAACTGCCAGGTGCAACGACATGACTAAGCTTGTCCCAAAACGGTAGCATACCATCTAAATCGCAACCGCCTCCGCTTTTATAAGGAGTGCGCAGCCACGCCCCCACCCTTCGAGGTATAGAGTGTAGGCATAGGACCAATCCCAGATGAGGTGAGGCAACTACTATGATGGTTTTCCTTTTGCTAATGACCACCGCTGCCCCTTGCTCACTGCAAAGCCGCGAGAAGGAGCTTCTCGGCCAGCATATCAGATATTTCTAGAGGTACTGTCCTCGATGACCATGTGGGCGGGGACACAGTACCGCCGTGCATTTCTTATTGATGCTCAAATCCACATCACCGTCTCAGAACTATGTGTATATCAGTGGGGAATGGACGATGGACTATCTCCACCCAAAAGATGAGCGTGGAAAGATTCCTTCACTCCCAGTGGGCTGAATCACTTCATACATGGGAACATTACGTTCTTGATGACGAACAGGTGTTGACGTCAGCAATCGGACCCCGGGCATAGCTTTGAGCTCTTCAACGAATTTCCATATTAATTTCCGGTAATTCTGAGGGACTCCTCTCACTAATGTAATCTCAATGCCAATTACTGTTTTTTTAGGGAATGCCATTATTCACGCTGATTATGTCAATCGTAATCGAGTACAGCTTCCGAGCTTCAGCCACAAATCGTCACAACCGGTTCAAATCAGCCGTTACCGTGAGGGACGAGGCACAAACCTACATAGATTTCCTTTCAAAACAATGGCGTATATGATCGCACTCTGCTGAGGGAGATCATCAGCTCGACACACTGACTTACGGCGGCAATACAGAATATTTGCATGTAAAAACGTATATGATAAACGAATGAAGTTTAAATGAACTTCCGAATTTGGGAGGACCCCTTTCCGTTTCCATAACGTCGCACTGCGGCATGGATTGCCAGCTGCACACGCAAATTAACACTGCTCTTTCGATGGCGGATGTACGGGGGCATGTCAGAGGCCGCTGGCTCTGCCGAGTTCGCACCACCAAGGATGTTGAAGATATATAAGCGCCAACAGCGTGGTGGAAAACCTTTGTCATGCGGCGCAAGGCGAAGACTGTAGATTCATGTGATTTGATCAGTGCACATTATCACCGTTGTGGGAATTGTTATCACTAAATACCACATTCTTCCTACTTCCACCACCAACATTCTCCACTCTCTCCGCCCCCGCCCGCTCTATCTTTCCGAATTTTGCTAACTAGCAAAGCGGAAAAGTGGAGGGAGCGTGAATGTGTGGGCTTGTGGCTGTGTGTCTCAGTTGGAGAAAAGGTAAAAGGTAATGTAATCGCTAATAAGCGTATGTACAAGTGACTAATCGCTTTTCGACTCTGACTCGAAAAATCCATCTTTAGGCGTCAACCGCTGAGGGCAAAGTTTTTGCGGCCGCGACGGAGGTGGTGGATACAAGTACCGAAGGCGAAGATACCAAGATGTGTCCTCGATAAGCAGGAGCAGACGCCATCTCTTCAATGTACAGTCCTCATCATTGCGGACCGGTGGGGCGTGTCAGCCAGTATGAGTGTGCACACTGTTGAAGCCGTTCTCAGCCTTTTTGTGAAACGCGTATGCGACAAAAAGTGGTAGAAAACGAGTAATACGAAGGATATAATACAGTAATGTCACTTGTCCGCTTCAACAACCGGGTGCAGAACGACTCACCCCATCGCCGCCAAAGCAGCCGCCTTGAGACGATCCCACCGGTCGCAATGATGAGGATGTACGCAAAATATGAAGTCACTCCAGGAGCAGCCGTGAGCTGGGAGAAGACCTTGGAATTCATGTCAGCCTTCCCAACGCTGCTGAAACTTCTGGTATGGAGTTCATCGTCATGGATAGCTACCTGGAGACCAAGTATTCCGATCTGGATGACCTCCAACATCGAGCAGCTCCTCACAACGTCGCACGGTCTAGGACATCATCTTCAACCGCAAGTCGCTACAAGGCGCGGGGATGGTAATGGACGCTAGAGTAATGGAATGTGAAAGTGAGACCGCGATATTTTCTTTCGTGGACCCGGAATGAACGGTTGAGGCGCTGGCGATAATCAGCAAGCAACTTGAGAAGAATATCCTTCCCTACTGTCGCATCGGGTACTTCTTGGAAACTTTGTACTGCTACAGCATTGAGTGCCACCACATGAAATCGAAGGGCGTTGGAGAAACACTCGCCTACTTGGAATGGAGGGGCGTTGAGTACCTGAGGAAGGTGGAATATTCAAGCAGGTCATCTGACCCAAACCCCTCAATTACCTGGTTCGGGCGGAGTTCAATAGGGTGGTCTACAGATGGCGGAGAAAGTCGTCGTATCTCGCTGACTCACGCACCCACTGACGGTCGCGTGGCAGAATCTCTCGATGGCGCTCCTCCAGAAGGCTGTGGCGGAGTATCATGATAGTATTTAATATGCTCTTCAATATGGTGGTAGAAGTCGATAAGAATTCCGGATAAAAGTGTGTTCTCATAGCGCCTTGAAAGTGCAAGGAGAAAAATTACTTTTTTTTGCCCCCATCCTCTCTGTAACATAGTTGGGTAAATGGTGTGATTAGGTGGTGGAGGGTAACTGTAGAGAACAGTGTGTGTCCTCTTTTTATGCGCCCAAAGGATTGGAATTGTAAAAACGGGAAAATTTAACTAGATGTAGACGAAGTTTCGCGGACTCAGAATAAAAATACGACGTTAATCCTGGTCCAAGCTCATAACGACGGCCTCCCGCCTTCTGCTTTGCCTAACAATGGTCTCGTCGTGTATGTACTCCGCATTGTCACGCGGTTGATATGAGCATCACCGAAGAGATATTTCCTAAACCACGTATAGCAAGGGCTGTGATTTTTGATTTTTTTCGTTAATATTTATAGATTCCACTAATAATGTATTTAAGTTTTTTCCAGTAGTCCTTCTAGATCTTAAACTTTAATAAGCCGTGAAAAGTTAAAAAAACACTGGCATTCAAACTGGCAGGTCTCGTGAAACTTAAGAAAAAAACATGCAGTCGCGGGGTAAGTTGGGTGTAGAGGTGGATTTTTAGACTGTATAAGGGTTGGTTAACGTCACTACTTAGATGCGCATGCCAGGGTATTTCATACGCCGTTAAAACTCTGTCGTCTTGTATCGAAGCGAAGTCCCAGGTATACGGTATTTTGGAGAGTCTGCATATTGTGTAGCAGTACATGGTTCGGCGCATCGTTCTCGTCGGACAATGGCTCGTCGGCTACTGAAACTACTAGATTCCCGCATTTGTTCCTAGGTAAAGGCTCTGGCCAGGAGATAAGCGATATCCGGAGGAGCAGTGTCGATTTACTAAAGTATATGGGGATTGGCCCCCCACTAAAGACTGATTACCAACAACACGTCCATTAAATTTTTTTCTACATAAGGCTGAGCACAGTAATACCACGAATCGATTACGAACAAAAACACAACAAAATTGAGAATATCGAAAAATTGAAAATACAATGGATCGAGTGTTGAGGTATGATTATCACAGAGTATTCTAAGTGATCCTTTGTCTATCGTACATGAAGTAAACTTTTCCAGCTGTCCTTCTGGAGTGCTAACGTACTGGGGGAGGAGGGGGGGGGGGAACCATGGCGGTCGCGGTAGAGCTATGACTCATCTTCTTCTGCTCCGTTCTAGGGGAAGTAGTATGTAATGGTGTTCAGCACATGTTATAAGGCAGCCGCCTAGGGCCTATTGTGTAGAAGTAAAAGGGACGTGACGGGAACCATGTATGGGCTGCTTCGAGTACTACCTCGCCGAGGAAGGAGCAGAAGAGCAGATGAGTCATCGCTCGCCGCGAGCCACGTGCCCCCCCCTCAAATACGTTAGCACCGTCTTTACTTAGAATCATGATTCTTGCAAACGATAAGGTGCGTGACAGAGTCTGGATTGGAGAGCTGCCAAGGCGTCTTTTTCACCAATGACGCCATTTCGAGTCCGCAACAATTGACGGGAGAGGCTGTTCGGTCTGCGCCCCTACTCATCCCCTCCACACACCATATCGATCGCAGGGATCGTGACTACAAATAAATATCGATTCCGTACAAATAAGTATCGATGACCTGAAGCAATGAGTCTAACGTCATCTAGGAACATGCACAAAAGCAAAATTCGGTGGCAGTTTTTGGAGCTATCGCTGCTATTCGGTCTGGAAAATTCTTGAGACTCTTGGAAGGAAACACATGAAGCTCCCGATGAGCCGGTCAGGCAGGAGCTGCCTGTTCAGTTTGATTTTTCGCTGCGCTCTCTCAACTCGGGAGCTCGAGTACCCGGTAAGATCACATAACAAGCCGCAGCAGAAGTACTGTCATCAGAGAGGAGAACATTGACAGCAGCGGAGTGTCGTTGCAGAAATCGCTTCCTTTGCAGAAGAATGATTGACCTAAACAATCTCATAACACTTCCTTGATGGCGTTGGCGTTTTCGCTGCAGACGCAAGGGCGTGTAAGGGGGCGGGCAGGGTTTGCGCAGCGCCAGTCCGTCTTCCACCGATTGTTGTCTCTTGCTCGCTTCCAAAGCTGGTGGAAGAATGGGCTGGCGCCGCGCCAGACTCACCCTCACCCCCCTTGACAAGCCCGGCGTCTGCAGCCCTTTCGGCTCCGAAAGAACGCTCAGCTTTTTGGCAGTCAGAGGGAAGGAGGGGCGGGACTCAACCTATTGATCCGCCCATTCACTCTGTTAAAAGAATGAAACTAATGAAGAGGGGCACTATGGTTGTAAATCTTAGGCTGTCGGATTGTATCTTTAGGCAAGATTATGAGTTTCGGATAACAGAAGGTATACAGTACCCCAGACTGTGGCGTGAAATCATAGCGTCGATCCCCGCCAATCACTCCACTTGGAAATATCACAAACCGCGTGTTGGATCACAAGCGTTTCAGTCACATCCAGGAATTTCCCAGTGAAGCCGGAGTTTTCCTAAATGAAGCGAGGAAAAAACAGAGTTCAGCTCTCTGCCGCATTAAAGGGCCGCAGAGATAACAGTTAGTGTGTAGCGCGCCTTGGAAATGTGCCGCTGCAGAGACCATACACTTACATCAACGCGCAGATTCAGGTAGGTATATATTCCTGTTTTCCTAACTTGTAATGTGATTTATATGCTTTCAGTGAATGGACCTGCCTCTTTGATGGAGCCTCAGTACGAACGCGCATAGGAGGATGAAAACCCTGACAAGAAGGCCCTCGCAAGAATTTATAAACCGAGGTGCGCTTTCGGCAGCCATATACAGGGGGGGGGGCCAAAAAAAAGTCATTTTGCCTCCATGACTTTCAAGGCGCTATAAGTTACACTTTATTAAATTTTTATCGGACATTTTTACTACCATATTAAAGAGCACATTAAATACTATAATGATACTCCGCCACAGCCTTCTGGAGGAGCGCCATCGAGAGATTCGGCCGCGCGAAAGTGAGTGGGTACCGGAGTTGAGCGAGATCGTTGATTTCTCCGCCACTGAGACACCCTTTGAGCTCCGCCCGAACTAGGTATATGAGTGGGTTACAGGTCAGGGGACATATTTCAATATTACATCTTCATCAGGTACGAAACGCCCTTCCATTCGAAGTAGGCGGGAGTTTTTCCAAAACCCTTCGATTCCATGTGGTGGCACCCAAACCTGTAGCAGCACAACCACCCCCCCCATGTTGCAGCACAAGGTCTCCAAGAAGGTACGGGCGACCACATGTAGGGAGGATATCCTTCTCGAGTTACTTGATGTAACCGCCAGCGCTCACCTTCAGTCGGGGTCTACAAAGAAAATATCGGTCTTCCCATTCCAGGTACGGCCGGTCCACACCATCAACCCGCGCCTTGGTGAATGGGGTGAAGATGATGTCCTGGACCGTAGCGACGTTGCCGGAGCTGCTCGATGTTGAGGTCTTGCAGATCAAGAGTACTGGTCTCCAGGTAGCTATCCATGGGTGCGTTGATTCCATTCAAGAAAGTTTTCGCAGCTGTTTGGAGGCGACGTGAATTCCAAAGGTGTTCTCCAGTCAGGTTGCGGCTGGAGATGACTTCATATTTTGGTGTACATGAAGGTGAATGGCGGCAGCCGGCTCCTGCTTATAGAGGAAGATCTTGGGTATCTTCCGCCCTGGTACTCATATCCACTTCCTCTGTCTGGGCTGCGAAAACTTCGCTCATATGTGACTCGGCCGGAATGACTTTTTTTGGCCCCCCTGTATTTCTTTTGAGAGCTCATTACGAAACGCGCATAGGAGGATGAAAACCCTGGACAAAAGGCCCTCGCACGAATATAAACCGAGGTTGCGCTTTCGGATGGCTATATTAATCGAAGGCACATTCCGCCATGATCGTACCGGGAAATCGCCTCCCTGCCCATGGCGGATGAGCAGCGCCTCAACGGCCCCCCCCCCCCCCCCCGATTCCACCTCCCCCCCTGCATTTGTTGCCTGAACTGCACCACTGGCGTGGACTCCCATCAAAGATCTTTAAAAACTTTGCGTTTGATAAAGGCTGTGACTTGCAGGCTTAGTTGGGCAAATATCATGCCTGATAAGAGCTTTTGACTTGGTCACCTAGACGTGGATTTGGAGCTGCCGTTGGGGGTGTTCGTGTGCATTGATGATCTTTGTTATCCAAAAGGATTATGGCACCGAAATTCCTCATGATGGAAGAGATGGAAAAGTAGTATGTGTTTAGAAGCAGAAACAACGTGAGACCCCGGAGAAGCGTAGCACCTGTGCCTACTACACTATGTCACTCACTTTTCAAATCGGCTTACCTTTGACCTTCTCGTAGTTCACCCAATACAGTCCCATGTCTAGTGTACGGACCTTCATCGATGCATCTTCTTCATCGTCATTCGTGGCATCTTTGACAAATATGTATGCTCTGCGAAGATAGTGTTAGTTTTTTGGCAAGGTTAAAGGCATTAGCACGTTCCAGTCGTTTAAAGTGGTAACCAGGCGGTGCTGTATAAAGAAAAATGGTGGCGAAAAAAGCTAACTTTAAACCGTCTAAAAACCTTTAGAAGAAAACCTTAATATCATATTCGACTCTCACAAAGAACTTTCGCGAACGGAGTTTTTCCTTGGCTTTGTGCCAATAATCACTACATTAGATACTAGCTGCTTATATTTACTCATCATATAACCATGTAGCACCGCTATACTTCGCAGATGAAGCAATACGAGCATCAGCATCGGCCGGACATTTATGGGCAGAGCGGGCGCGGTGGGTGCCCGGGTCAGTATGTTGCAGTTGATAGAGCGCTATAAAGGTACCTTCCTTGGAAAAGGCGCCACGCAGCGCCTGCTCAAGGGTGTTGAATTCTGTCTGCTAGGCGTATTAATCCTACACGTCTTGGGTATTTATCGTGCCACTTGCCTTTAAGTGAGGCAACCGTTCTCAAAAGGGTGCTGAAGCAGCAGTATATTTGTGGTTTTACGCACTAATCACAGAGATCACTAGGTCAAACCGGATGGGTCCTAATAATGAATAGTCTCTTTCCCCTACTTCTTGTGCAGTGAGAACAATCCACGCTGATCGTATGGGCGGAGTCAGACCGTCAACAGGTCTATCCGGATGCGTCGCATACCGATGCACGCATCTTGGGGCGCTGAGCTTGAATCTTCCTTCAGAACACACCAAACGCTTCTCTGAATAGAGAAATGGGGTTTTTTTCCGCGTGGTCTTATCTTCTAGCGCAGAGGAGGGAGGGACATTTTGCGTTTTCGCTGCTTCCTCCAGTCTTTTCATTACTTTACAAGAGCTGACAGGTGATTTCTATAAATTTTGGCTGGAAACACTTCATGCTTCTCACGTTTTCGCAAATCTCTACCTGATGGCTCGACACAACAGTGAGAAGAAGCGAAAGTGCAAACTGTCCTCCCCCCCCCCTTCCCCTCCCACCCCCACCGCCGCATCTCCGCTCAGCTGCGGAGTAACGCACAAAATGGGTGGGTCTGTCGCCAACCTGAGCCTCTTTGTGCTTTATTCCACAGCTAAGGGGAGATACCAGTGCCAGTGCTGCTTGCCACCATGCAAGTGGTGCGAGACCGAAGTGCCCGATTGTGCAGATAGCATCGAAGAGGCGAGGTTTGGCGTTTTAGCTATAGCCGCTTAACAGTTCGGCGGCGCAGTTCGGCGAAGTGGGGGGGGGCATTTTGCACTTTTGCTACTTCCCATCGACGTGTCGACCTATCTAGACAGCCTCTTCTCGAGTTGACAGGTTTTACCATGATGGCTTGACGACCTTGCTCCAGCTTCACAAGAGTTCACAGGTTTCGCCAGAGTGAGACTTGTAAACAGGTAGCAGGGAAGCAATGATAGTACAAAATGCCCCCCCATTGCCAAACTGCGCCCAGTTAGGCCTTGTCGTTCAACATTTATGCGAGCACATCATTACAGTACGGTTTAATGTAGATTACCAACGGCCCAGGGAAGAAATAAATTTATCGAGGTGAAAATGTACAGTATTTATTCTCACCTTGATCGACCAATTTGAAACAGGAGCCTTTACAGCATGTTAATCCATGCATACAATTCTCCATGTCACGTCCCATGCACGTATAGCACGACATTGATCGTCCATCGGTGTTCATCGAACAATTTTTGTCTACGATACCAGTCCATGCACTCACTGAAAGGCATCAGCTAGAAATCGAGTAAAATGTTTTCCCGGAAAACTCAGGGCTATTATGGAATTGATAAGTTACTTATTTTATCAGTTTCGATAATATTTATAGGAGTGTAAGTGCAGTGAGAAGTGCAAGAGGGAAATCCAGAGTTTGGCTCTACTTATCCTTTACTGCACTCACCCCCTGCCCGGAAATCAGGCCGGACCTTGACGGGGCTTTTCCCCTTGGACAGACTTTACTGGAATTCGGGAAGCTTGAAACCTTGAATCCGGTGTTTTGGGGTTTAGCGCCTTACGCTGGCATCTGTAGCGCGGGCCAGGGCACATCGTTATTGGGGAATCCCCAATAGGGAGGAGGGTCGTGTTTGGCCGCCAGGAGAGAGAGAGAGGAGGGTTACTTGTGTTGAAGAAAAATTTATTTGATAGATGATTCCATAGCTGATTTTTTCTCGATAGAGGCGCTGAGGGGAGAAAATCGTTACCAACTCCAAAAACAAGGGGGGGGGGTCGTACAGACTCGACTAAACCACAACCAATGATGTGCCCTGGCGCGGGCTCCAGGCGCGTATGTCACACCAACTCAGCGTGAAAGGTAGGAGCACTGCGTGCACTGGTGCTCAAGCTTCCTAGGACGCTGACTCCTGTGAGTGAGCGTTTCACATGAAACGGAATGTTTTATTCGTGTTCAGGGGTTTAGGTTATCCTCCCGCGACATACTACTCCTGCCTTCAGCTGGACTGGAGTCGTCTCCGTGACCGCTGCACTTTTGGTTTCCACATTTTCTGGGAGGTTCCAGCAATCTATCTGCGGTTCTAATCAGAGGTTCGGGGCCATATTCAATTAGTTTATTGAGAGAACGTGGTGACCTTTACGATGCATCCTCGCGCGCCTGTCAAATGCACGGCACATTCCGAAAGCATACATTTTCAGTAAACAGGCGCATGTTGTAAACATGCAGCCAATCACTCATGATCATGAATAAAACACATGTTGATGACTCCATAGAAGGCGACAAAAAGAGTTACTGGAATCGAAGTCTCATTACTCATTCCTCAAAGTTGGTCACGGAAAGGGATGGTGGAATGGGTAATAGGAGGTCCCCGTTTGCCCGCTTCCCACACTTGACGCGAAGCGAGCAAGCGACAAGACTGTACCATATCGTTCGTAAAGTCGTTTTCCACCAATTGTTGCCGCCTATCCGGTTCATCAAGTGGAGCACAACGGGTTTGGCGCCGTGCCAAACCCAACCCGTCTGACACGCCCCTCCATCCGCATCAAACGAGACCACACTAAGCGAAGGGGCTGTATTCCAGAGCATTGTTGACTCTGCCTTCATTTATCAAGCGCGTTCGAGTCGCAGGAACGGGATATCCTCTGTGGCTGGACTCTGCGATCTTGTACAGCAGAGGGTTTCTTCACCTTGGTTGATCGCGGACGCTGTCTTGTCTTCAATCTTAATGTCCACTGTGATATCAGGGGCGGAGCCAGGCCAAGCTTTAGCCCCCT
>MU917441.1:0-11112 GCA_036418165.1 Cooperia oncophora | reverse complement strand
CTCATCCTGCCTCCTTATTTTCCTTCCTCTAAATGCTCGAACAGAAGATGCGATGAGAAAACACCTCTGGACCCTCACAGCGAGAGAGCATTTGGTTGACAGATGTCTTGTAACCGCCTTGACAGATGCCTTGTTAAAGACTTGGGCACAGAATCCAGACGATCGTTGTCACTGTTGCATGAGGTTACAGGACATCTGTCAACCGGATACTCTCTAGGGTAAGGGTAGGGACGCAGAGGAGCTGGCGCCTGTCTGGCTCAACTGCGTTAGCACTTGTCTATTGTTCTTCTCTTTTTTTCGTTTCAGACAATGTCTTCCTCGTATGGCTGTAGAGTTCCTGTACCTTTTGACGCACGCCCGGCTACCACTGTCATCAAGCGTCCAGTGAGCTTATTTTGTAATCAGTCTATAAGGACGAAATGATTACTCACATCAGTAACTTCGAGGGTACGGCGCTGATTTAGTTGAGTGGTGCCACGTGATGCTGGGTCGATATACCTGGATACCGGAGATCCCTCCGCAACTCTTGTCGTCTGCGCGCTTTGGCCGCGTTCAAACTTTGTTACTGTGGAGACTCAGCGGTTTGGAAGATCGCGCAGCGAGGAAAGGTATCAATCAGGCAAAAGTCCTCTCCTTTTCCCCCTGACTTCCTCTTTGGAGTGGGGGATGGAGGGAGTTGTCTGGCACACATGAAACCACATGAAAATGAAGCTCACGAAAAATTAACACCTCTCTCGGAAGGGAAATACGCCCCCTCCCCTTACAACGCTCCTAAAACAAGACAAACCAACTATCAGAAATTCTTTCTCAACCCAGGTACGACCCCTTCCCGTTTTGGGGAATCCCCAACAACGATGTGCCCTATTCGGGGCTTCGGGTTTCGAGCGATTGCGCGAGGAGTGGTTGTATGTCCCGGCATCGCTTGGTAGCGATTGCGGAAATCCAGCGATTCGGCGTTTTGGAAGACTTGGTGACCTGGAGCCTGATCTCAGCAATCGCTAGCGACCGACGTCGATCGATATCCATTCACTCCTTTAGCGAGTAATCGCCCAAAGTGCCAGATCTGCGATGCTACCCAGTCGGCAGATCGATACTTATACTTCCGTCGTCACGTAGTCTCTCGGATCGCCGAGGTGACCCAAACCGCCGAGTTTCCTCTGTCGCAAAGTATGAACGCGGCCTCAGGAGGCGCATACGAGAGTTGCTCACGGTACAGTCTCAGAAGATGTAGTCGCTTCGCCACATGGCCCCGCTGAACTATGTTAGCAACGGGGTTATTCGGGTTTTTACTAACTATATTAAAACTTTATTCTCTCTGTATTCTATATTCGCTACGATTTTGACCATCACCGCACCGTATTCTTGCCCTAAATGTGTGTACAAGCGCCCAAACCGTCTGCGTTCTTCAGAGGTTGAGCTAATGATTTTCGCTTTACTGCATGTTCCTGCATGACTTCTTAACCTGTTGCCACTAATTACAGTCGAATGTTTAATGGTTCTGGGACAAGGGAATGGTTTGAACTTCCATGGAACTTTGAATGGAGACCTAGGTACATCGATAGAGCCTCGAATGCTGATTCGGAATATGCAGATTAAAAGTGCTACGGGGACCTACCAGACGAGATCTTGGTGGTCAAAATTTGAGTTCTGGCTCGTAAGTGCTGCTGGTCGATGCCTCGCCCAGTGCCACGAGCCTCGTGGTAATGGTCTCGCTTTCAGGTCAAACGCATGCGGTTTTGCATCGGTTTTGCATGCATGCGGTTGGCGCGAGAATCTTTGCTTCGCTTCCTATAAGAGCTTCAACTCTAAGTTTCGAAATTCTTCCAAATTTACGCTCCGGCAGGGCAAGTAGATCAAGTATACGACGTACTCGATCCAGTATGGATTTGGGTCATATCTGCTCTCTCGCACACTCTCTCACTCGACACTCTCAAGTTCTTGCCCAGAATGGAATTCTGGGCCAAGACGAACCTTTTTTTTTCGTTCGGAGAAGATGTGGAGATTGTAGATATTCGTTTTCAGAAAACCGCGTGCGTCGAAATCTCCAGAACGAATTTCCCCGCAAAACTTTGAATTGTCGGATGCGGTAATATTTGTTCGGAGAGGGCACAGATCCAATTACTAGATCGTAGTACGTCGGTATACTTTCATGTACTTGATTCTTACTTTCCCTGCTGTGGCCGTAAATTCGCGAAGAATTTCGAAAATTGACGTTGAGGCGCCGATAATATGGTGCAAGCAAAAACTTTCGCGCCCGCATGCGGTTGACTTGCAAGCGAGACCATTTCCATCAGGCCACGGTGGCACTGCCGAGGCATCGATCAGCAGCGCTTACGAGCCAGAACTCAAAATTTGACCACCCAGATCTCGTCTGGGAGGTCCCGTAGCACTTTTAATCTGCATATTCGTAATCAGCACTCGAGAGGCCTCTATCGTGTCCCTAGGTCTCCATTCAAAGTTCCATGGGAAGTTCAAACCATTCCCTTGTGGGTTTGTTGGTAGGATTTATGTAGTCCTGCATGCATTGTCAGCAGTGGTCCTGTATTTGTAATGGACGTCTATTACAGTCAACCTTTTTGTTGCGCTTGACAACTATTCGCTTCGTTGCAGTACTGTTGACACTGAGTGAAAGCTAAACTTGATAAGGGACCTCAAAGTACAACGAAAGGGACAGGAATATTTACAAAGGGAAATCACTACGGGCGGAGAGCCGAAATGCGGTGGCACCCATACCACAAATGTATAGCGCCAATTACAGGGTATATGCGAGAACGACGTCCCCAGTGGCACGGCCATACCCCGCGCGCCGAGCGTAATACTGTCGCTGCTGTTGCCTGCCTCTTGGCAGTGCGGCTGCAGGCCTCGAGGAAGACCCAGGCAACGCTGCAAGGGTACAATCAACACGTACATGGAAACGGTCTATTTGCACAAAGTGGTTGCACTAAATCGTAGCAGTGGACATTACCTGTCAGGAAAACGGACCCTGCAGCAGCGCGACAAGATCTCAATGCCGATACCTATGCTATACGTTGAAATTTCAATTTTTTTTCCCCTCGAGAATGGGCGTAGCATTGAATAGCTTTCCAGAAATTGTGGGGCACCCTAACACTTACACAGCTTCTTCAGGGTTTATTTATCAATTTTTTTAAGAAATGTGTTAGGTGGATAGTGAATCCCTTCCACCTCATTAGATTCACTGGCTAGGGACTCAAAACATCACAGGATGAACAAAATTTCTGAGTTTTTAGGTGTTTAAATACGATGATACATTTGATGTCGACAGTTTCACTGGCGCGCATGATGGAGGATTCACGCTGCCACAAGGTGTACATGTATACAGACGGCTCAAAGATCCGGTGAGCCAATCTCTGTTCAAGTCACATTCAGCTATAGAGTCTGATATCGATTGTGAGTGCACCAGCGCTTACACTCTCCATTTGGCGCTGATGGGGGCAAGTAGTAACCAATCACAGCCAGCTGGCGCCTCCCAATCGTAAACTAAATAGAGTATGGCTGAATTCGGGTGTATGTCGAATGGCGCACCGTCAACTGATATTGCTACTGGTTCGCTTCTGACAGTAAGTTCCACCTCGCTCCTCTGCAGCCCATCTTTTGTCCCGGGAAACTCGTCCAGTCCGCTCATCATCCTGGCTTATCGACCCACATTGTCAAGTAGTCTATTTCGTGCCGACGACTTCATTACGCATTAAGACCACTTTTTGCAGCTATTTTTCGTCTTCTTTCACCCTAACACTTCTTCCTCGATGCTCCTTGGCTGTTCAAAGCTGTTCTATCATGACCATTTTTCTGACAAGGGAACCCCAACAGGTCGATCCGGCCATTTGCAGTGAGATGTATAAATATGGACGTGTCTTGAGCCGCTGAATCCAAATCTGCCCTCCGATTTTGCGGAACGATTCTCCAAAGGGAGTTACGGACCATTTAATCTTCGCTCCCTGCACAAGTTGAGAAGGATAACTGCAAGCGGCAAGCCGCCGATGGCCTAGTGGATAAGTGCATTGCTTCAGAGACACGAGGTCGAATGTTGGAATCCTTGGCTATCGAAATCTTTTGCTTTTCATTCAAAACACTTGGTATGAGCCCTCCGAAATTTCTATTTGGCCATTTCACCTGGTTTCTTGATTATTTGCCAACGGAAGGCGGGCGATTCCCCATGTGTGGTTATTCTTGAAAACTTTTTTATTATGAGTATAACCGCATGTCACAGGGTTTTGCAGTGAAATACCATCATATTCATGTTCAGCGAGTCAAACTACCCCTGGAGACAAGTTTCTAGCCGAATCTGATATTTCGACCGAACTTGGAAAATGTGTGCTGTTTCATGGGTAATCAGAAGCAGAGGGGAGCTCACCTACCATCAATGAATGGTCTCGAGATGGAACTCCCTCGTGGTAAAGAGGACAATGATGCAAACGGCAAGAATAAGTAAGCCGGGTAATGTCTTTGCGAAAAGGCACATGAAGAGGTATTTCAGTTGGAAAACCAGTCATCATCAGTATGGTAGTCGTAGTATCGCTTTGGCTATCAGTCAGCCACAGCTATTCATAACCCATTTTCTCGAAGATGAGTTAGAACCTCGGATTTCGCTAGGGTGACGTCTCTAGGGGTTATTCGACCCTCTGAACACGAAATGATACCTGTTTTGCGTGAAGAGCGCTGTGAGTTGCGCTACAGGTGCTAACGCTTTGACGCTGGCGCGCCCGGAAGAAGAAAAGCAATAAAGAAAACCTCCATAACTCCGCTCAGAGAATCGTTCCGCAAATTTTAAAGATAGTCTTGAGTTCACCGTGTCAAGATGAGTACAATGATGTACATGTCGTTGCAAATGGCCGGAGCTGACGTGTTGGCCTTTCCTGGTCAGCTTGTGCAAACACAGCAAAGATTAAATGGTCCGTAACTCCCTTCAGAGAATCGTTCCGCAAAATCGGAGGGCAGATTTGGATTCAGCGGCTCAAGACACGTCCACATATATACATCTCATTGCAAATGGCCGGATCGACCTGTTGGGGTTCCCTTGTGAGTTCTGAGAAAACCTGCTCTAAAGCAGCTCGCAGTATAGTGAAAGTTATCCTTGCAAGATGCTCGAGTTAATTCTAACAAAAGAGTTTTTGTAAAATTCATTACCATTAGCATGGAGCAACTTTAACTGAATATACAGTAGCAAAATAATAACGGGTCTCCAGTAAAGCAACTGGCGAAAGAAGTCGGAAATTAGCTCTGAAACAGGCAAAATTATTTGTCAAGTCGTACGTACATCTATCTGCATTTCGCCCTCTTTGCTGGCGTATTGCCAACATAGATCGATCATTCTCTTGAGATGATTAGCAACCTGGACGAGCTGTCCGGTGTAAAGATGAGCTGGGTAGAGGTGGCAATTACGGTCAGCAGCGCCTCATTAGCAGCATCACAGTTGACAGCTGCGCCATTCGACCGACTCCCCTGAATTTAGCCGTCCATATATTTTTAGTTCAGTGAAATACATCAGAAAATGGTTGTTCTAGATTGGTTACGTTTACGAAGTCGTCCCTTCCCATCACGCTGGCGTGAAACAGCGCACGCCTCGCTCCCGTGACGACCCGTGAGTCTTGGGTTCTTCCTCGTCCAATTGCAGACTTATATTTTGTAATATAAGAAGGCACGGATACTTTGCCCTACATGAAGTCAGAAATACAGCGTGCGGAAGTATATTAAGTGAACTCCATACGTGTCCTTATAATGACTTGTGGATGGGTTTAACCGGTAGGCGTGAACGAGTAAAAGGCGTCTCAAGCAACTTAAAACGCTTTAGCATCTCTTCGTGATACCCCACATTACTATCTGACAAAATCGGTGGGCTGTATAACACTGGGAACAGGAAATCGCCCAGTATCAACATTTTTCAGACCCTAATGTATTCGGCAATTTGGTGCAAATTTTCAAACACTCTATGAACATGTTTTCTTTTGTTATGAGCGGCCAAGGGACTTCTTGCTCAATCATAGGACGGAGCGGTTCACCCACAGCGTATCTCTTTCTTCCTCATCGTTTAGATAGAAGTTCACATCGCTTGGCTCCCAAACATTTATAGTCACTTTCGCTACAGACGCTGGGGCGTGTCAAGGGGCCGGGCTAGGCGCGGTGCCAACCCATAGTCCACGTCACGTCGCTTCAATAACTGGTGAGAAACAGATTGACTCCGCGCCACACCCAATCTCACCCGCCCTGACAAGTGCCAGCTTTGCGGCGAAAACTGCCGTACTTGCATCCTACGTGTGCAAACAAATCTCATAAATTTGAAAAAAACTACTCGAAAAGTAGGATCTACCGGAATTCGGGAAACTATTATCCAACATAGCCTAGTTTACTACTCGCGTTTTCTGTAGTGAAGTTATCTTCAATTACAATTATTGCAGCCGCGGTTCCATAATTAGTGTGCGCGGAGCACCAGAAAACTTTGCTGGTGGCTATCTTCCCGTTTCTGCTCCTGGGCCGATGAGAAGTCCTCACTATGCTCGCCCAATGAAGGAGCCGGCTCCGCCGAATCGGAAGAGAGCCGCTTGCTCTGACGAGATTCGCGCTCAGGGAAGATCCGCTCCTGAAAAGGTGATGAAAGCCGATAAGACCCAGAACGGCAGTCCGGAGGTAAAACAGGAGCCATCAACTGGTAAGTTTTTCTTCATCACATATAGTCATTATCCCTGCATGAGAGAATATGTGAAGGGGAGTGGACTGGAGTGCAGCCAGAGCACCTTTTTCCACCATTTGTTGCGGGTCAGCATGGCATCGATTGGTGGAAAAAGCCGTTCTCGGTGCGCTTCAATCCACGCCTTTTCACACATATTTCTGTATCCGCGCCCCTTCATACATACTCTTGTTTGCAAGGATGTTATTGTAATTGTGAGTAGTGGCTCATCTCATGCAGTAAACTCCGCTCATAAAGCAATTGGCAATAGTACGTGCAGCTGCACAGGCCTATAGTTATAGTACTTGTGACCATCACCGATCACCTACATCCAGTCCATATCTTAGGGCAGAAGGTTGTTTTTGAGTGAGTACTGCAACAGTCCAGGGTGCCCTGATGTGACTTATACTGCACGGCACGCGAATGCAGAGAGGGTCTAAAACAAATGGCCCTAATTCACATGCTTCTTCGCTAAGGATAGCTCCGGCTCACAGTGTATGCTTTGTATTGCCGACTCTTCTCTTTCCTTGTCTTTTTGATCATTATCACTTTATCTTTTCAATCCTTCGGTGTATCAGTGAGGGAGGAGACAGCGCGATAGACTGATACGCTGCGGAAGATGGGGCGTGTCTGCGCGGCCGCGTTTGGCGCGGCGCCAACCCGTTTTTCATCATTTTTCTTTCCTTCCACGAGCGAAAAGACTGTATCTTATCGTTCGTGTCGAGAACGGGTTTGGCGTCGCGCCAGACGCAGCCGCACGGACATCATCCGCATCGAACCAGACTGTCGCTATCTGTAAAATCAGATGGCATTTGTAGTTTGGCTGAACCTCTTCAATTTTCTCACAAAATCTCGGTCAATAATTGATTTTATTGTTACAGTTCATGCACCCACTCTTCGTGTGACTGCACCATCGAAGCCACCAAAACAGCAGGTAATTGAGACATCATTTTCGAGTTCAAGTCAAGAATAAGTTCTGCGAATCTTGAACTCAGAGCAGGCAGCTTGTAAAACGCAAGTGTGTTTGGTACCCTCCTCGCTTTTGCAATCACAGGCGGACTTGAGCATGCCGCTTTTCAGCAGAAAGTTTGCACCTAATAGCTTCACGTCAACTGCACTCCATATCCCGGAACTGAGCGGAATGTACTCTGAACAGCGCAGAATGCGTTTTTTGTGGGCTGTTCCGCTTGCAGCAACTATTAGCCTGTCTTACCTAAACGAGAGTTTCACTCCAATTGTCTCAAAGTGGAAATATCTTTCTATAAGCGCAACAGTTGTCGCATTCAAATGAAGTGCACAACAACGCCCTCTCTATACCCGAGATATGGAGTTTACTTGTAGGACGGTTGCACGTAGCGTGAGCAAATTACCCACCCAAGACACCGATATCTATTTCAGACGACACTGAAGCAGACTGGAGAACATCCCGGCTGGATGAACCGCCCTATTCGTGCTGAAGATCTGCTCGCCAACACATATCTTTGAATTCAGCGAGACTTCTAAGTAAAGCTGCAAAGTTTTAATTGGACCTTGTTTGATTATTCACTGGTCTGTTACATATTAACACTGTTGTAATATGTTACGGTCCGCCTTTTGAAACAAGCTTCGTAGTCTCGTTTACTCGTGATATGCCATCACGTTTTGTTAAAATAAATGTTGTGGTCTGGTTTAGTGGAGACTCTAGTTTATCGTCATTTACAGTTGATTAATTACTTTGGGATGCATCGAAGTGGGCCAGTGGTTGCTCTCTTCCTAAACCACTATTGGTAGAAAACGCAGCCACGAATGTGCTCATTCGACGCCCCCAACACCGCCTCGACTGATCACGAATATCAGCCATATCTATTATCAGTATTTGTGCAAACCTATTACTGAAGCTAACTCATCTTGAAAGAGGGTGACACGTACCACCTCTCTGGATCATTGTCGGTGCATTTATTCACGGATCGATGTGGAAGCGATTATGAGGTAATTGTCAAAAATTAAGATTCTCAGGGTACTAATGTTTTGTGTTAGGAGCAGATTCGCAAAGTGCCGTGCTTATAGAGGTGGCCCTTACTGGGTTTGCGTACGTATTAATTTTCCGTGCCATAGGGTGAGGTTGCTTTTTGCGCTCTTTTCTGCGGAGAACAAAATCTACGCATTTTTTTGCATTTTAAACTTGTTCTGGAAAAGTGAATCTCATTAAATTGTAATATTGGCATCGTACGCAGTTCAGGGAACGCAGTGAGTCCTCAACTCGAAAGGCATCGAATGAAATGAAAGAAAGAAAGCACATTCTTCCCTGTGGATCCTGGTCCTTGTCGGGTGCGAGGAAAATGGTCTCGGGGGGGGGGGTTAAGGTAAAGCTACTAAAGAGCGCGCGACTTGGGCTTGTTCCGTTTCAACAACTGGCAAAGAACGGGTTTGGTGCCGTGACACACTCATACTGCCTAACACGCCCCTTCTTCCGCAGCGAAATAGATAATAAGCAGTCAAAAAAAGCATTTTCCTTGGAACGCATTTATATATTGGAAAGTAATTGCGCGTCAAATAAGTTGTTGTGAGCACACCATACATGCAGTCCTACGTCGCGATCTTTCGATTGTTATTCATCATTGTCGTCTTCCAAGAACCAAGAAATCCCTTGAAAGATTTATATGAGAAGCTTGAGCAGCTAAAGAGAAGTCACCATGTTGGGTAACATTTAGCAATTCTGCCTCTTACAAGCACAGTTCGCAGCACAGCACAGCAGTTCTAACAACTGGAAGATTTGGGGTGGCACGAAAAAAGCATTTCTCATGGGAACCATAGAGGAAAGGACCAGCAAGAGACACGGTGTTCAAGTAAGCAACTCGCAGCACGCTTTCTTGACTCGAGCCCAGACGAGGTGATGTCGATTGTGTCGAATAAGGACTTTCTAAGAGTTCGAATATGAGAAGCAGATTGTGAAGTGGAAAGTGAAAGATATTACACTGATTATCCCTGGAAAAAAATAGCTCCCCACTCTTGTGGTCGTCCGCCACTTCTGTTTTTTTTTCTTTGACTAGGTCGATTGCGTAACATCGGTAAGTTAGGAATTTCGCTAGGTGGCTGCTTATTCGTTCTCATGCGTGCCAAAGTTCCATCAGACGCGAGTATTCACCTGGCTGGCGTCATATGAAGTCGGCAATGAATTCATGTCCGTGTCATGTCCGTCATTACCTAGACACCCAACAAAACCGAAGAAATCATGAATGACTGACGTCTCCGCCGCGGCATTGCACTGAAGGATAACCTACCTTCCGTCACTCAAGGGGAAAGTTGTTGACGAATTCTCTTTGTTTATTGTTTGTACTAATGTTCTAGCATCCTACTATATATAATCGGCTATGTCCGTGCGTGTGTGTGTCTGTGTGTGCGTCTGTCTGTCACGAAATTCATAGCGCCTGAACTTCTTCAGGTGCTATGAATTTCGACTTGGAGGGGTCGGGTCATAGTGGGGATGGATAGAGCATGGGACAAAACCTAAATAGCACCCATGACCCATGGTAAGCCCCGCCCACAGTGGGCGGGGCGTGCGTCGAAAGTTAGCGATGTCACTGAAAAAGATCATAACTCGGTTCCAGGGCAGTCCCCAGATGAGGGAACGGCGCAGTAAAGTTAGCACAGGGCTGACCGACCAAACAGAGGAGACACACCCGAGATGGGCGGGGCGTACTTGAGATGGGCGGCGCTTCCCGTGTCACTGAAAAATAGCTATAACTTGGCTACAAAGCAGCCCGGAGACGGGAAAAACTGGGATAAGGTTAGCATGGGGTTGGCAGAGCAAATGGAGGAGACACACCCGAAATGGGCGGGCGTACTTGAGATGGGCGGCGCTTTCCATAAAAATCGGTAACTCGGTTCCCGAAAATGTTTAGAGATCGCAGAAAAGTACATGACGAAGATGAACATCTGGCAAGAGTCCACCATGTTTGCGGCATGCTGAGGCCCGCCCACAGTGGGCGGGGCGTGCATTTGAACACGAGGTACCAGTATAAAAAACCGTAGTTTGGTCCTAAAGCACTACAGATGGCAAAAAAGTGGATTATGGGCCCCGACTGATCACATGCAGGAATTTGCGAGGCACTCGCATTGTGGGCGTGCGCCGAGGTGGGCGGAGCCAACCTAAAAAATTCGTAAAACGCTTCCAGAGCACTCCAGACACCGGGAAAAAATAGTTTAAGATCAGCGAGGGGTCATCGGTTCACAAGTGTGAGGCACACCCGCTGTGGGCGGAGCGTGCGCCGAGGTGGGCGGAGCCAAATTGAAAAAACCTAAGACGATTTTAGAACACTCACCGGGAAAAAGTAGTTCGAGAACAGGAGGGGTCATCGGTTCACAAGTGTGAGGCACACCCGCTGAGGGCGGAGCTGCTCCGAGGTGGGCGGAGCCAAATTGAAAAAACCTAAGACGATTTTAGAACACTC
>MU917434.1:2216-12375 GCA_036418165.1 Cooperia oncophora | reverse complement strand
TGCCATCCCTAAGGTACCTGAGCCTAAGCATGTCTCTTCGTTTCGTCTTATAAGCGTAACGGCACCCCCCGCTAAAGCTCTAGAGACGATTTTGCGTGACAAATTTGTATCCCATTTGATGAAGAACAATCTGGTTCCCGCAGAGCAACACGGGTTTATTAGTGGTGCTTCCACAGGTACCCTTATGGCAGACTGCCTGTTCGACTGGAATTTTGCTATTAACAAGGGGAATGGTGTGGACGTTATTTATTTCGACTTGTCCAAAGCGTTCATCATGAAAAGCTCCAGTACAAATTGTGGCAATTGGGTATCGAAGGCCCCATCCTTAGCTGGATTAGCTGTCATCCAAAGAATAGACACATGTTTGTCAAAGTGGGTGATACTTTTTCACAGAGTTTCCCCTGCACATTAGTGGAGTTCCACAAGGTGGTGTCTTGTCTCCTCTGCTGTTTCTGATGTACACCTACGACCTTCCAGCCTGCCTAAATACCCACCCATTACCGGTCAGCATTAAAATGTACGCCGATGACATCAAAATATGTGGTGTCTATGACAATTATAACCATGACTGCATTCACCGAGCTTTACCCAATCTGTATTTAAATGATGGGGTTGGGCTACTGCTTGGGTGTACCAGTTAATTTTTGATTCTGTACTTCACATAATAAAAGCAATGTACCGTACACCCTCGAAGGCATCTCCATAAATGTTTCGAGAAAAGTTCGCGATCTTGGGATGCTCGTGAATTCCACTTTGGATTTCTCGCATCACATTGATACTATTGTTCGCAAAGCTCTCGTGACCCTCTTTGCTATCCTGAGAAATATCCGAGAAAACGACTCTTCAATTCTACTGAAGCTTTATAAAGCATACGTCATCCCCATTCTCGAATACGGTTCGCAAAGCCCTCATACTAAGAAGCTCCAGGCAAAAATCGAAAAGGTGCAGCAAACTTTCACGAGAGTTTTGATGTGTCGTTGTTTTCCCGATCCTGAGTATCCGCATAGTATGCCTAGCTATCAGGAGCGCCTACACATTTTCAACCTCGAATCACTGATGCATAGAAGGGTGTTCAATGATATTATGTTTTGTTTCAAGATACTGAAAGGAGAGCTTAGGTTGAAACCCAGTAAATACTGGGTGTTCAGACCGACAAATGGTCGCACCTCCTCGTTGTCCTTACAATGTCCTAAACTGTGCAAGGGCCACCGAACCAGAGTTTTCAACTCACTGTTTTTCCGTGGAGCGAGGTATCTCCAATTACTTCCATCAGACCTGCTGGAGGCGCCTAACACCTACACGTTCAGAAAGAGACTAAAGAAGGTCGATCTGATGACCTTGCTAAGCATTCAGGATTCCTGAATCCAGTAGTTTAGTGAAGTCTTTCCTCGGTTGCTTTGTGTTACCGAATTTTTTTATGGTAATCGTATTTTTGGTTGTTCTATGACTCTAAGCCTATCGCTTGCACTGCTTAGCGCACCTATGCGTGCATGATAAATAAATAAATAAATAAACCATTTCCAAAAACACGTCATGACCTGAAACACCTCCCTTGTGAGTGGTAAGCGCGTCTCTTCTCATTAAATCACCTCTGCCTGACATTTGGTTTCAGCTCGCCAAATCTTTGTATAATGGAGCAGGCGCGGCGGAGCCGCGCTTGCCTTATTCCACTCATTTCATTAGCCACCTAATATCAGGCTTTTCTTTAACCTGAACAGGTGGTCAACATTCCTTGACCAATAGCATCATACCTGCTACTTTCAACACTATTAGTGAATGGAGTGGTGGCACGGAGCGTTGATGAAGTGGGCAGATGAGAGAAAAGCCGGGTATTCGAGCATTTGATCATACAAATGCAGGTAAGCGCGACGCCCCGCAAAGCCGGGCCGTATCACATAGAGGTCTGGAGCGATTGGAGTGCTCTGGAACCGCTTGAGAGTTTTTGAGGCTGCTCCTGCTCACCTTGACGCACGCTCACACACGACAGGTATGCCGCGCACTCTTAACCAATGACCCCTCGATGACCTCAAACTACTTTTCCTGGTGTCTGGAGTGCTCTGGAAGCGTTTTGCGAATTTTTTAAGTTTGGCTCCACCCACCTTGGGGCAGGCTCCGCCCACAACGAATGCCTCGCGCTTCTCAACCAATGACCCTCGATGACCTTAAACTACTTTTTCCCGGTGTCTAGAGTGCTCTGGAAGCGTTTTGCGAATTTTTTAAGTTTGGCTCCACCCACCTTGGGGCACGCTCCGCCCACAACGTATGCCTCGCGCTTCTCAACTATGACCCCTCGATGACCTTAAACTACTTTTTCCCGGTGTCTGGAGTGCTCTGGAAGCGTTTTGCGAATTTTTTAAATTTGGCTCCACCCACTTTGGTGCACGCTCCGCCCACAGCGGGAGTGCCTCGCACATTCCTGCATGTGATCACTTGGGGGCCATAATCCACTTTTTTTGCGCCATCTGTAGTGCTTTAGCACCAAATTACGGTTTTTTACAATGGTACCTCGGGTTCAAATGCACGCCCCGCCCACTGTGGGCAGGCCTTAGTACTCCGCAAACATGGTGGGCTCTTGACAGATGTTCATCTTCGTCATGGAGTTTTCTGCGACCTCTAAAAATCTTAGGGAACCGAGTTACCTATCTTTATGGAACGCGCCGCCCATCTCAAGCATCCCCGCCCGTTTCAGATGTGTTTCCTTTCATTTGCTCCGCCAACCCAATGCTAGCCTTATTCTACTTTTTCCCATCTCCGGGTTGCCTTTTAGCCGAGTTATAGCTTTTTTTCAGTGACACGGGAAGCACCGCCCATCTCAGGAACGACCATTTCGGGTGTGTCTCCTATGTTTGGTCGGTCAGGCCTTTGTTAACTTTACTGCACTGTTTCCTCATCACGGGACTGCTCTGGGACCGAGTTATGACCTTTTTCAGTGACATCGCTAAATTTGGACGCACGCCCCGCCCACTTTGGGTGGGGCTTACCATGGGTTATAAGTGCTATACCCCCCCCCCCCCTAGAAGACAGTAAGAAAAATTTTCTATACCGCAATCCCGTCACTGATGAAGATGCGCAGAATAAACGGCACCAACCATTTGATACTCGCTACGGTTATCCCTAACTAACTTCATCTGCCCAACCATTGCTCAGTTTCACTTACTCCCCATTTCCTGGAGTTTTTCGGATATGTTTTGAGGGTTTTTGTCCCCGGCACCGTTCACTTCGGCGAACGCCCTGCCCATCACGGTGTGACTCCCTCATTTCATCCGCCAAACTGACTGCTTATTCGCCTTTTCCCACAATTATCCTTCCTTCCGGGATCTTCTGGAACCGAATTACGAATTTTTGAAAGTTCTGTAGCGAGCACCGCCCACCTATAGCACGCCTCGCCCATCACGGGTGTGACTCCCTCATTTCATCCGCCAACTGACTGCTTATCGTTTCCCACAATTTCCGCTCTCCGGGATCTTCTTGAACCGAACTACGAATTTTTGAACTATGTAGCTCACAACCGTGCGCATGCCCCGCCCACAGTGGGCGGGGCTTAGCTCATTTCATGTGTGTTTCCGTACATCTTGACCCATGCCCTACCCAACCCACCCCTGACCCGCCCCCTCAAATTGGCTCTTCAGGTTGAACCGAATTTCCGGACAGACAGACAGACAAACAGACAAACAGACGTTGCCGTTTATATATAGTAGGATAGGATGGGGCAGCGCTGTCATGCCACAAAGCCATTGCTCTGAAGGAGGACTTCTCAGCGTAATTCCTCGATTTTGTCACTGTTGGTTGTTGGGGAACTTGACGGTCACTGTATGGATCTCTTGACGACCTCAACGGAAAGTAATTCACTAGCAGTGGTGGCACTGGAACAGTGACCGTTGTCTGAAATCAGCAGAGCACTGGAGGAAAACATCGTCAGGACTGTCCACCACTGGTTTTCTTGCTTTATGAAAGGAGGCACAATCGTCGAAGGCAAGCACAGATTAGAGTGCAGCCACCCTCTCTAAGACCGCCATTCTTCGTGTCGTCAACGAGAATACGGAACTACGTCCCCTGCTTTGCGACGGGACTAGGGTGTAGACAGCCAACAGCTATCAGTTGTCTTCTATCTCCTAGTTGTGAAAACTGCCTAAAAGCTGCGATCGATAGTACATTGCGGACACATATTCACGTAAATCATGCTGACCATCTGTCAATCTTTTTTGTACAACATTATCGAAATGACGTTTGAGCGACATAGTGGCTAGAGATGAGAGTTGAGTGATCCGTGATCCCGACTTACGTCGTGCCATGTGACTCCCTCGAGAATAAGGACTATCTATGCGAACCCAAATCAGATATGCACCCCAGGTAGGTTCTCCTCTACTCTTGAGGTTCGAACAGTATACGCTCACAAAAGGGCATACGGTCACCGTTGCTCTTTGCGTCACTCAGATTCAGAGACTCGCTCAAGCTGTTCGAGAAAAGCGGTCGAAATGAGCTTCGGTGCACTTACTTCACTGCCCCCATGTAGCTAGAGGATTGAATTGCTAGGCTGAGAGACCTCCTAACACCATATTCCCTGACAACTCTTCCAATCATCGCCTGTCACGCTCCTTGAGGGTTTCTTAGCTAAGAGAACTTTTAGAAAGTATGATGACAAAAAAAGGCGACAGTCGTGTAGCAAAAAACCGCTCAATCTTTCGACTCACGCGTCCCCCCGATTTCTTAGGAGAGGGACCTTCTTTCCATCGAGTGGAACACTGTAACGGCAGGTCTCCCTTCTTGTACAGCAACACAGTCTTGCTGGTTTTCCACGAGGTGGGTACCTTGCATTCCGACAGGTAGCGCGTGAAGAGTCGAGCCAGAGTTTTGACGAGAACTGGCGGAAGATTCTTCAGATGTTCGGGTCTGATCCTGTCGGGACCGGGTGCCGTACGATTCTTCACCGACGAGATGGCGTGTCGGACTTCGGAAGGGAGAACTGCAGGAACGACGTATCCATCTTGCTCCAAGCGGTATGGTGGCAGATGGACGTGGCTGTCAAAGAGATCAGAGTACAAGTCCTGATGACCTTCTCCATTGCTCTCCTGGATGCGGTGATTGTTCCGTCCGAACGTCGGAGGGCCCATCTTGGGCTTGCAATTTGCGAGCGCGTGCGGGTTTGCGGAAGCTCTTCCCCGCCTCTGCGCTTCCACCAGTACAGCTGCTCTTCTCTCCTTGAGGTCTTCCTTTATCGCTTCTCTGCATAGCTTCGCAAGCTCAGACGTCAGCTGGTAATTGCCTGAGGCTCGTGCGGCTCCACGTTGGCGAATCAGCTGGACAGTTTCTAGAGATAGACGCTTCTTTGTAATCTTGAAACTCTCTGACTTCTTAGCGCAGTCCTGTGAAGGTGTTCGTATTCCTCGTCGATGTTGTCGATAACAGAATCCTCCCAGCGCCCAGCCAGGGAAGTGAAGCGATCCCAGTTGATGACGGACTTGGGGCCTCGCTCCTTTAACTTTGCGCCTTTTTCTCCTCGCATCGCAAAACGGAATCTTGCTCGAAGGAGACGGTGGTCGGATCCCGTGTAGAACTTAAGGAGCAACAGCGATTGGTACAACACCTTCGACTGAAGATGATGTGGTTGATCTCATTATGGAAGTGTCCACCAGGAGACTCCCTTGTCCAGCGTAGAAAGTAGGGCTTCTGGAACCATGGATGGTATCGGTCGACATGATAAACTCAGACAGCCTTTCACCCTACTCATTCCACTCCATTCGTGAGTCGATGTGAAGTTCTTCAGCCGTTCTTCTTGGTCCGATCTTAGCGTTGAAATCACCGACGATGACCTTGAAGAAGGTATGATCTTCCTTGTAGAACTTCTCCAATTCCATATAGAACGCTTCGAGCTCATCCTCGTCGTAGCTTGATGTTGGTGCGTAGGCGACGAAGATTGTCAAAGCTGGAGTTGAACCACATCTTCTCAATCGCAAACGTCCGATTCGGGTCGTCAGACTTTTCGTACGAATCCGATGTTCATGGCCAAGCGCGTTTCTTGTCGGGGGACGCCCACACGCCAAAGGCCTCTGCTGTCGGCAGGTTTCGAAGGAACAGTTTCTTCTCCAGTGTTCTCGTGATGCCGGTCGTGTAAGGCGAACTGCCTCTCGTCTCGGTCAGTTCGATGACGTCGTACTTGATCTTCCTGGCTTGCAACATCAGATCTTCGATGTGAGCTTTCCGATGCAAGCGTCCGTGCGTTGAAAGTACGTCGTTCATCTTAGTCGGCTGGGATTAAATCTCCGTTTGCCCTGTGATTCTAGCAGCCTCGCCCAAGCGGTCCCAGCCGACGGTCTCCCTGTCGGTGGTTCCCTCAGGTTAGGAGAATGAGGCCCATAAACTGTTACTGTTTTCAGCGAGAAGAAGTTCGCCAGGCTCTGAAGTGCCACCATCCGCATTGGTACGTTTTTGGAACAGCCCAAAACCGTGTCACTCCCACGCACGGATGAGGCTGCGGATTAGCGCCTCATCGTGGCGTGGGAGTGAACGGTTTTGGAACGGCCATATACGGAGCGCCTGCATACATACATACATAGATACATACAATTAATTAGGTTGGCTAATAAGTAATGGCCGTTTTTTCAATTGAAAAATTTGTTCGAAAAGTGAAACGTTTTGCAAGCAAGTTATATATCATCTGATAGGAAACTTCTCGTAGTATAAGAATATCAAAAAAGCTTTGGTTGAGGATATAGTTTTTGCGAATTTTTTAGTCGTTGAAGTTTGCAAGTGAAGTCAGTGGCGAAAAATTAGCATCTTCGCACAACTGCCTTTCTTTTGATTTACGTCTACTCGCAAGGCTAAATCGCTAAAGCTGCTCTATACATTCGGAAAAGGTTGAGGTAGAAGTCTCAGCAAGGGAATCTCAATAGGACGCTTTGGAACTAATTTCAAGAATTTCAAAGTTGGCAACCTTCACCTTGCCGATATTGGGCAGCTCACGTCTGTTCCACCTGAAATTTCATGCTAATAGTTGAATTAATTGAATTTGAATTTGATATTCTTATACTACGAGAAGTTTCCTATCAGATGATATATAACTTGCTTGCAAAACGTCTGACTTTTCGAACAAATTTTTCAATTGAAAAAAACGGCCATTACTTATTAGCCAGCCCACTGCTAGTGGGCTGGCTAATAAGTAATGGCCGTTTTTTTCAATTGAAAAATTTGTTTCAAAAGTGAAAAGTTTTGCAAGCAAGCTTAACATCGTTTAATAGCAAACTTCTCGTAGTATTAGAATATCAAATTCAAATTCAATTAATTCAACTATTAGCATGAAATTTCTAAATAGAGGCAGTTGTCGAAGATGCTAATTTTCGCCGACTTCACTTCCAACTTCAACGACTAAAAAATTCAAAAACTATATCCTCAACCAAAGCTTTTTGATATTCTTATACTACGAGAAGTTTCCTATCAGATGATATATAACTTGCTTGCAAAACGTTTCACTTTTCGAACAAATTTTTCAATTGAAAAAAAGGCCATTACTTATTAGCCAACCTAATATCACCGTAATTAGCCGGTCTCCACGTGCGACTTTCCACCGCTGGTTGTTTCATTCCAGAATAGATCGCTACCATTGGTAGAGCTAGACTGCCGAAGGCGAGCTCATCTTGCTATTCGCACGCCATTGATTGCAAGGCTACAAACCATACTTACTTACATACATACATACACATAACACACACATATACATACATACATACATACATGCATACACACATACATACATACATATTGGGAGAAGCCACTACTTTCACCACTGCCGTCCACCGCTGATTCGTCCGTTTCGCTTGGAAAAGACCACATCTGTGACACCAGACTCGGACCAAAAGCCACCACGGAGAGGAAGACTCGGCATATTTGCCCTATTGGAGCGGAATTGGAAAATGTCACCTATAATCTCGCGACAATACGCAATCTGCAGCCGTTGACCGTCTGCAAGCTCTCCACCAATGAAAAGTGCCACTTCGATGAATCCCTCACGCTTTGACGGGCGGATCATTCGAGTATCCATCGTCTCGTTCCTTTTCCGTTCCCAACGCAAGGATCAAGAAAGAGGTTGCGACTTCAACTCACACCTTGTCGTTTGGCTCTCAGCGTTTTGTGCACCTATTTTTTGTACATTCACTGCTGATTAAAAACTCATTCTGCCTTGCTTCTCAGTAGCACATCCTGTAGAGAATTTCTTGCGCTATCTGATGGTATAATTGCCGTTTCACCATTGCTTGATAAACCCCTTTTTTCAAGATTTTTCAAGCATGTGAAAAGAGCACTTCGGACGATTTTTTTCTTCGACTATAAATTGGGGCAATCCGCAATCGAAACAGCTCAACAAATTAACCAGGTGTGGGGGCCCAATAGTGCTAGAGAAAGCACTGTGCGGCAATGGCTCAACAAATTTCGTTCTGGAGATTTCAGCCTTGAAGATGAACCTCATAGCGGTCGACCTAAAGCAATATCTGACGAGGATTTTAGGGGGATTTTGGAGGCTGACCCATCCCAAACAGTTCGAGAGATAGCAGAAGAGCTAGGCTTGGCAAATCCACTGTTGCAGATGGTCTGGAACGCATTGGGAAGGTGAAAAAACTCGACAATTGGGTGCCCCACAATCGGAGTGACCGGCAGGAATCGGCACGTCTCGAGGTTCCTTCTGCATTGCTTTTGCGCAGCAGAAACGACCTGTTTTTGGGCCGAATTGTCACCTGTGATGAAAAATGGGTCATGTATGATAACAGGAGACGTTCCGGACAGTGGTTGGATTTCGACGAACCACCGAGGTAATTTTCAAAGCCGAACCCTCACGAAAAAAGATTCTGGTCACGGCTTGGTGGTCATCGGCTGGTGTGATCCACTATAACTTTTTATCACCAGGCCAAACCATCACAGCAGAACCCTACTGTGAAGAAATCGACGAATTGTACCGAAAATTTTGTCAGATGCAGCCAACACTTATCAAAAGAAAGGGTCCGATTCCTTTGCATGACAACGCCCGCCCACACGTTTCACAAATCACTATCCATAAATTGAACGAATTGGGGGTTGAAGTTCTACCTCAACCGCCATATTCTTCAGACCTTTCGCCAACCGACTATCACCTTTTCTAACATTTTCAGAACTCCCTTGCTGGAAAATACTTCATCAATCAGGACCAGGCAAAAAAGCCTTCGTGGATTTCGTGAATTTTCGACCACCCAGTTTTTTACTTTGATGGGATTTCTCGACTGCTGTCACATTGGCAAAAGTGTGCTGATTCGAATGGTGGTGGTGAAGTCCGCTCCTCCACGTGGTGCCACTGGAAACTGCCCGCTCCTGCGGGCTGAGCCGAACGCGGACACTCGAAAGCAGGTGACAGGCCTTCGTGACGGGCCGGCCTACGAACACCCAAGTCACATCACCAATGTTCAATATGCCATATGAATTCCGAATCAATGCTACGGCGTCCGCGGGAGCCGACGCGCACTCGTATGGCCCGGCGAGTGTGGAAAGTATGCGAGGGTCCCTGATGCAAGGACGGCATCGGGGGGCAACCAGGCTAGTTCAAAAGTCATGCAACATGGAGAAGGTCCGCGTAGCAACGTTGAATGTTGGAACGCTGACGGGGCGCTCATGTGAGCTGGCAGAGGCACTGGAGCGCAGACGTATAGACCTGTGTGCTGTGCAGGAAACAAGATGGTCCAGTTGCAAGTCAAGGGACATCGGTCGAGGCTTCAAAGCCCTTCTGTGTGGCAAACCAAAAACCACCAACGGAGTGGCTGTAATAGTCTCCCACGTTTCCGGGACTCGATAGCAAGCGTAGAACGCTTCGATGACCGCCTGATGAAGATCGTTGCTATCGAGCAGCGGCTGTACCATTTCTTCTCTGCCTATGCTCCACAGACGGGATGCTCCTGAACAATCAAAGGACGAGTTCTGGACTCTGCTTGAGGAGAAGACAGCTGAGATACCGTCAGAAGACGTCGTAATTGTTGCTGGTGACCTAAATGGGCACGTAGGCTCTACGAAAGACGGCTACAGTTGTCATGGTGGTTTCGGTTATAGGTATTTGGAAACGCCGATGGTGAAAGAATTTTCGACTATGCAGAGGCCCATAACCTGGTCATCGTGAATACGAGGTTTCGCAAACGAGACTCTCACCTTA
>MU917425.1:0-11831 GCA_036418165.1 Cooperia oncophora | reverse complement strand
TGATACTTCACAATCAAGAAAACCTCAGGGTGGTCGAGTCCGCATTGTGGCCTGATATCAAATTATCCATGTCTATCGAGACCACTAGGTCTTTTACTGGTTTAGCGGAATTGTTAAAGCGTTTGAGCGGGCAGCCCATATGTTTTTTTGTCCACTTCAGGCTCTCGAACGGACGCCGAATCATTGACCAAATAAAGCATTCCAACCTTGCCAAGGCTTGAAGACACATATCGATAATCTCCATGCCAAGATTGCAGGAAATTTGAACATGAACTTTCTATTCTTTTTTGAATTTGGGAACACTAATATTAGGGTGTCCACAAAGTTCGTTGGCCATTTGTAAACAGCGTCGCGTTACGCAACGCGTTGTGATTTTGCATAAAGATTTCGCAATACTGAAAGTACTCGCGATGGGCTATCTTCTGAGCTAGCTAGCTCTAAATTTCCTTTCCTGATCTTTCCACAATAAAGCAGTGAAGATGAGTGATAGTCACCACCACCGCCGATGTTTGCTGGACTACTACAACCTGGGCATCTCCAGACGTCAGGCCACGACCAGGTGATAACACCCCTTCTAAGAACTGGATGTCAAAATGGTGGACTCGCTTCACCAATGGAAAACTATGGCATCGAAGATATGCCGAGGTTTCTGGTTCTCTCGCCACGGCGTCGTCCACTACAGCATCCTACCCAACAATGCCACAGTGACGGCAGAGACCCTCTCTAAAGAATTGCAGGAGGTCAAGGTGAAAGCTGCCGCCTTGTCCCAGAAACTTGCAAATCCGTGGTTGCTCTGGGACAACGCGCGCCCCCACAAAGCGAGAGATACTCAGGCCGTCCTGGACAGGCTGGGCATCGAGACGATCACGCATCCACCGTATAGCCCGGACATCAGTCCATGCGATTACCACATCTTCCGGTCCATGCGAAACTTCCTGGACGGAAAACAGCTGAAGAACGAGCGCGACCTCGAGGACGTGATCGAGGACTGGGGCGAGTCGCGGCCGGCCGGCTTTTGGGAGGATGGAGTTGCCTCTCTACCCGATCGTTGGCGAAAGGTAGTGGGTATGCATGGAGATTATATCATGGACCGGTAAGTTCAACTTGGTGAGATATCTTTACCAGCTCTGAAAAAACGAATGGCCAACGAACTTTGTGGACACCCTAATAGTTAGCTGCGCTTTTAGTGAAAACTCATTTCGAAAGCTACGAGACACCCACTCTACTCACCTGATTGGGTCCCGACAAAGTTCCATCTGTTTCGGTTATTGCAGCGCTTCCTTGGATGCTATAACGCTTTGATAACATGAATGAAATCACCGCGGATTTTTCGTTTCAAATGATGTCAAATTCGAGCTCTGAGATCTTGAAATTGCAGGAAAATTGGGAACAGGTCATCTCGGTTGGTGGGCGGTACTTTTCGTTCCTTTTGTCAGATATTATCCGAAAATTGTTCACAAGGCTGAAACTGTCCAAACTTCTTGGGCAGCCTACCCAATAATCCCAAAAATGATAACGAACTTCGCAGCAGCTTTTGATGGTTGCTTTCAGAGCTCACACAGTCGATGTGATAGGAGCATCAGCGATGGGAGGCGGAAAGGGATAACAGCTTCTGAGATCCGATAGGAGGCCTTAGAAAGGGTGGGTTCCAAATTCAAGCTTCATAGTACGTGTCACAGCAACAGTAGAAAGTTAGTTAGAAGCCAGCAGGTGATACAGTAGGTGGGACGGGGGCATTAGTGATGCGCGAGGAAGGAGATACGGAAGTATTACGAAAAGAAACTTAGTGGTGCAAACTTGGCCTTTTACCTGTCACTTGTCTATCCATAACAATGTGGGGACAACAAATACCTACCCAACCACTCAACGAGGAACGGGGGCGGGGATTATACGGCTCGAGACACGAAAAATTAACAATGGAATAGTTTTCGGAAGCTCTTCTGCTGTATTTGAATAAGGATGATTGGAGTTGGTCAGTCATCCCAGAAGAAGGGAGGATGCCAAAGGCTCACGGCAAAGATATCGCAAGCTGGACTTCTACGAAGATGGTAAGCCTAGTGGAATCCCATGTGATGCAGGCTTTGACTCCACGCAATGAAATGGACTTCTTCTTTCGCTGCCGCTCACTGCACTGCAATTCCGTTTTTTGTAGGTAACGAGACGGTGTATCTTACGCTACACATTCAGACTACCCATTGTTCCTTTCTCATGAAGTCACAATGATCGCTAGCAAATGGTGAAGCCTCCTTGAGGAGATCACGGATGAAAAGCAAGAAATAGAGAGATTCGATGTGTGTAACTGATGAGTGATTTAATTCAATTTAATTTTCTGGATTTCCGCTTAGAAGTGCTTCTTGACCATTTGGAACATTTTACACATTCCAACTGAAGTAAAAGAAGAGCGCCTGGCGAAGCCGGATCGTGTCACGAAAAAGTTTTTGCTGAGGACATTAACTGGTGCTCCTGTGGGACTTCACCTCCTGACTAGCTAACCCTGAGGCCGTTGTACGGGGTCTACGTTCAGGAAAGTAAGCTCATGGTGAGAGCAAGAGGCTTAGGGCGAATACCTCAAACCATGTAACTATTCGACACAGCGGGAAAAAAGAGATGACAAAAGCTGTGCTAGCCGGCTACACCATCCCTGAACTAGTGGGCCGGACTAAGTACCAATTGGTACCCATGCAGCCGAGTTAGCAGGAAGAGCCCGTTGGAGTGACCATCGTGGACAGGCTCCATGGACAGGCAATGTTGATGTTGCTAATACTTGCACCAGCACTAGTTACCATCGGCACTTACAGTTCCTTTAGAATCAAAATATCGCTGATAATATTAGTTCAAGACGGTGATTTGGGTAATGATTTGTTGAGAAACGGAAGCGATACTAGTCATGTATTTCCTTTGGACATTTGGGTGGGATCGGGAGACTTTCGCAGATGATTCCTCTGTTCCTGTTTTCTACGAAATATTTTCAGGATTAAGCCCAATTCGTTCGACCCTCACTGGCGTCTTCGGGGCGAACGTGGTCACCACTCATATACTTCATTAGATGAGTCAGCGCCTATGGGTCGAGGCGGGCAGTTGCTGACGCGTCATTGGGGATGGAAGGGCTAATTGAGGGTGGTCAAATGCCTTTTTTCAGCCCTTCCACCAATGACGTTGGCAGCAACCATCCGCCCCCAGCCATTTGTGTCCACTGCCTCCAAACTTTACAAAAAAGGACTGACTGACAAAAATGGTAAACGGCCGAGTGCAAGCTGGATTCCCATACCACAGAATCACGTTACTGTTAGTGATTGCTTCAAGTGAACTGGCGTAAAAGAAACCCACAAACGGACGGTTTGCGGTAAAGGAGGGTCTTCAGTGTTTGGCGACCGTTCTTCTATTAAAATTGGCCCCACCTGTTGTGTGATTGATGGAACTAAAACATCACAGCGAAATTTGGCTCAAGTGGATATCTCTAGTGCTTAGCTGGGTGGTGCTCTGAGGTATTTTTTGGTATGGAACCAATAAAACCTCTGAACTTCCGCGTCCCCATTCATTCACTGTGGAGCGCCCATCTGTCAGGAGCAATGTGTTCTCGATAAAGGGCCGAGGGTTGGAGGGTGGCAGGTGAGTGAAAGGTTTACCATGCTGATTGTGGTCAAGTGAATTCTAACTCTTAACTCAAGTTTCCTCAGTGGCTGTAAAAAAGTAACAATGCTTCATTTGTCGACTTTAAAGTGAAGGGAAGATTGGTGGCAAGACGTTGCTGCATGAAAGTCTGCCCCGGTCAAAGATCACTGTTTCTCTTGAACCTGTAAGCTCATGAATCTTTATCGCAGGTTCGAAGAATTTCTGGAAAAACCTCCATGCAGAAGTTCGAAGGTTCTTCAGAAGAATCTTGTCTACTCAAGCCAGATGCCACCAAGACTTGTCAGTGCACCAGATCTTGAAGACAGGTCGTACACCCCCTCCAATGACGGTCCAGGCTTTTGGATTCACACAGCTGCAGCGCGCGCCACTTTCTCCGCTCAAAAATGAAAGGGATTGGGCACTGTAGTAAAGTGACCTAAAAGCCGTCTCCTTATAGTCATATAGGGATAGGGATATCTGCCATAGGAATTGTGACAGGCGCGTGGCTCGGAGCGCAGCCAGAGCAGATTTCCTATCGATTGTAGCGGACTAAGGATGGCACCATTGTCGGAACAGAGCAGCCTTTTCAGCGCTCGTACGCGCTGCGCCACACGCCCCATCGTTTGCAAGAATCATGGACTGTAGTTTGCCCGCGGTTATCCTCGGCATAATTGAACCCAACCGCACAACACTGACGCAGTGAACACTCCCGCGCATACTCATGACTCGTCACTCTGGACTTACGTGCAGTATTTGTGTCCGCCAAACCAAAAGTAGTAATCCCAAGAAGCTTATTTGGCTGCGTTTATTGCCGCGGCCGGCCGTGAAGCACCGCAGACGAACTCTGATAGTTTCACTTCCCTCCAGGTCCGTTCTTCGGGCTGGCCACGTGTTGCACCTGCCCACAAAGTAACACTCTCTACTGCAGTGGACTCCTTCGTCTCGCGCATCATTAAGGACCTAGGAGTCCCGCGGCTCCAACTCCACCGCTGGAGCCGATTGCACGGTTTGCTCTTCAAACACCTACATATCAAGTGACTGAGCCTCTGATATCAAGCATCCGCAAGCCTATTAACCAATTACAGCCGGCTACTGAATTAATACTTTAACCGGTATGTTTCCAGAGCGAAAATCTGCTTGAAAGCCCTTATCTTAGCGGTCGCTGCTTCACTACTGTCCTACTCGCTCTTATCGTTAGAAATTTCCCTATTCGAAACCTTTGTCTCCTTCGCGAGCTGCCAAGGCCTGCTTGCGGAGCTGGCAGATAGCGTAAACTCATAACTCCATCGAAAGGAGATATGCGTGGCCAACCATGAAAATTGTACAGCGCTCTATTCATCACCGAAAACACCTGCAAGTGATTACGATTGTCACGCGACTGCACTCGAGCTGAAAGTTCTACGAATTGTATATCTTAGAGCATGGAAAATGTGGGTTTTCCCACCTTTTTATTCTTGGCCTTCAGGTCACCCTCTTCTTTCTTTATCTGTAATACGGTTTTATCTGCACTTTTTAGGATTTTCAAATACTTCTGGAAGGTGGCTGATAAAGACGCAAACACTTTGGCCGATGCGTTGCTCAAGCTGTTTGAAGGTTGCATCCTTTTCCGCCCTGAATTTCTTCACCTGCTCCTGGAAAAAGAAACATCGCTGAAAGTCATGGTAAACAGAGGAAGCTTAACGCACCGTGCGATTATACTTTTTTGCCCAAGCAGCGATTTTCTCCTGTTCCTGAGCGAGTGTGAGATTTCTGCCAAGAATGATGTCATCGTACTCAACTCGGCCTTCGAGGGTAATACCCTTCAAGAATGGCAGATTATAGTCTCTTTGATAAAAAGTGTATCGGGAGCTTTTGCTTTCGCTAGCAGCTACGGAAGCTGCGACGGCTGCGAGCAAGATGACAGCTGTTTTTCATTCTGCAAAATAGTGAGTTTGGTTGAGAATTTTTTTCTTACGCGAGGTGGTGAGGCATAATTGGGAACGGGGTGTGCGGGAAGTAAGGGGGGGGGGGCGTTGTTTGGAAGGAGGTACTGAAGAGCAAAGTGATGTTATATACAGTACGCCTATGGGCTTTTGTAGAGCTTTTCAGTGTTTTTCTGGAATATTCAAGTGTGTGTTTATACACATGATAATCGTCTTTGCTAGCAGTACTGAATTAAATTCGAATACTGATTACTTTGTTCCACGTCTCGAAAAATTCTAAACAGTTTCTCACGCCTATAAAGTTGTTCCTTTCGATAACCAAAGGGCTCTGTCAAAGACTTTGGGCTCTTAGTATTTTCATTACATATTCGATCATCTCATTTGAACGTAGGGACTTTATCCAATTTCAATTGAAAGGCGATGATGGATAAAAAGTAATTGTATTGCTTTAAGGTTGAGTAGACACCTCTTTCCATGAATCTAATACTTGCGCTTCTCGTTTGCTTACGCACTACTTCCAGCCACCGTTTTTGTCTTGGAAAAGTGCCGATAACGATGCCTATTGATGGCCACGTTTCCCACGAATTCGATAAGTACTCTCATAGCGTTTCCATTGGACTGTGCCTTCTGTGCTGATTAAACACATTCTTGAATCGCAGGGCTGTAGGTCGACGCGAAGGAATGGGGTTGAACCCAGTCCCTGCATCGTTGTGTTTCGTAATAGTAGCAATAATACGCAAAAACGAAAATCATGTCGGAACCTAGCACTGTGGCGAGCAATGGTGCGCCTTCTTGTAGCTTGCGGGCGAGTCCATTTATATGTGCGCTGATCGAGGAAGCACGGAATAATGACCCAGTGGCGCTGTTTTCTTCTCTGCATTGAGACCTCTCTGGAAGGCACAGTGGAGGGAATCTATAGCCATATGATTAGCTTCCTATAGAGCAACGAAGCAGCCCATGTTCCACCATGAGGGGTTTGTCCACGTAACCCATCATGCCAGAACACAGGCTGCTTCTCATCTGCATTCGTACAAAATTGATGCTTGTGAGTTTTAGTGGAGTACAAAACCACCCATGTTACGTCCAGAGCTACGGTGCGTTTTCACAATCGCAAATGACGTCTAGGCCGATGAACATCGGTGCTACAGGCATAAAGAATAAATCGTCTGCGTTCGTTGCGCCACCACAAGGAGAGATGTACTTCAAATCACACACCTCTTGCGGATCCTCAATTTTTTGCACGTAACTCTGACAACGGTTGCAGCAGGAGTGTCAGCCTTGTGGACATTATGAGGCCCTCCCCGGCCATAACTTCATTTCGTTTTTCCTACTGTGGACTTTTGAACCAAATCTTCGACACGCCGTTTTGAAAACACCATTCTACGCAGGCTATCAGTCTAGCCTAGGATAAATTTTAGCAGCGCCCTTAATTGTTATGAGCAGTCGCCATAATCTGCCGCGTCGCTTTTGACCAGTCGGGTTTCTTTCCAATTTCTCAAGATTTTCATTCGGTGGCTAGCTTGGCTAAATTTCACCGGTAGTTCAAGGTACCAGCTTTCAAAGATGTATTAGCGCAGCTCTAGCTCCCTTGCTTCCCTGTCATTCCTCCATAGTTTTCCACATTTTCTCGCCCGTCGATCAACCGTTTTTGGGATACGGTACGCATTTACATGCATTCAGAGAATTTGGGCATCAAATGAATGCATGAGATGACCCAATATTCGATAGCTGTTACTGGATAATTGTCACAGCGGATGGTACAGCAATCAGCAAATGGAAGTATTCAAGTAGTACAGCTCGCGCCCTAGCAACACCATAGGGGTGGTCCCCTATTCTGTTGCTTCTTCAGATACCTGAGTGGCACTGAACTACTCAATCCTTTTATCACCTAGTCCTTCAAGCACTTCTCTCCTATGGTGTTTCCGACGTCCCTACTAGCCCGGTAACGATAAGGATCCAAGCATTATTAGCATCAGCTGAACGTGCCGGCGTGGCCTCATCTTGCGTGTACTGGTATCTGCATCGAGAACACGCTCTTCTCTGGTGGAACTGCCACTCACTGCACTTTCATTGACGCTTTCAAAATCAACGCTTTTGCTTGCTGAGCGAAATATTTTGGAACCTCACACATGTTGAGACCACTGCCGCCTGACGGCCTATACAGCTACTAGAATCATTGCTTGATCGCCTAACACATGGCCAAGAATGGCTGAGATTGTTTGAGCGAAAACTAGTGATGTAACAGAACGGTTTGGACGATGGCGCTTTATCCTCCAAGGTCACTTGTTTTGTTGAATGGTAAGCACTTAACAACGGAGATTATGGAGAAGGATTGGAGAACTGTGATTTGGTTCTGTGCACGTCACTGAAACAGTGATTCACCGCGTCTAGACCAGAATCGATGGGATTCGGGTGAGCTCTGATCGAGTCGACTTCAGAGAGACTTTTTTGCGAAAAAAATGTAAGACTCGAGTCGAGGAACCGTGCATTGATACTTTTTGCGTATTACACATCGGCTGGCCCACGGGCCCTCATGAGTGGCAGCTCCCACGCCTCCCTAGTTGTCCCACCCACTAGGACTCCAAGACTATTTGCTTTTTTCTCACGAATTTCAGCTTTTGTACAGTGCTTCTGCTTTTTTTTGAGAGTTACGGTCGTATTCAGCGAAAAAAAAACGGTGAGCCACAACAGAGGCAGAGTTTCCGCGCTGCCGGCCGTGACACGAGGCAAGTCGGATAACTTCGTCCAGTGAAAACTTGCAATAGATCCTTAGAGTGCTCTCCATATTTTTTTTTGCTTTTTTCTTCCCTAGTGGGTCAATCAGCGGCTATATGCTCGGGACTGAGCGTCTCTATTCACAAGAAGCAAGTGTAACTGATGCATGTCAACATATCGGACGGACGGCACCTGCTGAATTTCGATGTCGTCGGATCTGGCGTGGGGTGTCTTAAGAGGCATTGGAATAAACTCTCCGTGGCAGCTTTCTACATTGGTTATTTTATGCCTAGGTCGCCCACCACCGCTGGAAAGCGCAACCGCGGACGGGTTCATTTTACGCCCTCACACACCTCCTCGTTGGAATACGGAGAACTTTGGAAATCTCGCTTCTTCCATTTGAGTTGCTCATCGCATTGATTTTCCAACCATGCTTATAACCAATGAATCAGCAGTGTTCGTTGCGTTGAGCGAAAAAGGGGCATGAGAAAACAAAAAAGTGATGTAGTTGCTAGCCATCCTTCTCCGCTCCTATGTCATCCCATTCCGATGGACTGATGACGTACTCGCGAAAGGTGTTGAAGAATTTGGTCAATTCTAGAGACCAGTCAGCTCACAGAAAACTGTGTACCACAAATGCAAAACCTTTATTTTACCATTCAAGTGAAGAAAACAACCCCAGTAGATAGAAAATATTGAAAACGTTTCAAAATTCACCGTGAGATAGGAGCTGGATCACTTCACGTAATCCATGGTCTCCACATCGTAACCGTCACCCATTTCACCCATATCTGGAAGCATTCACTTATTAGATCATTCTCATTCTGAGTTATAACTCACTAAGTGCTTGAAGGTTCACCTGGTACACTCTAGTTCTCTGCGGACGGTTGGGCGTGTCAGCCAGTATGAGTGTGTCACCCTATCAGAGCCGTTCTCTGCCTTCTTGTTGAAGAGCGCATGCGACAAAAAGTGGTAGAAAACGAGTAATACGAAGATATGATACAGTATTGTCACTTGCCCGCTTCAACAACTGGTGTAGAACGAGTTTGGCACCGCGCCAAACGCAGCCGCACTGACACGCCCAACCGTCCGCAGCGAACTACAGTATACACTACTGGTCCACCTTTATTGTCGTAATAGTTCCATCCTCGTCCTCCCCACGGCCTGTACTGATTCATCCCGTAAGGATCATCGTAAATCCATCTCGCACCTCCCAATGGCCCGTTCTGATTCATCCCTAAAGTATATCTGCAACATTCAGGAAAATACTGCAGGAAGTATAGTGAACAACGTCGCCATCAGTCGGGGTGATTTTAGGAAGGGCGAAGTGAGCCTGCCTCTGCCCTTTTTGCCCAACTAAAGGTGGCGGAGGTGATGCAGTGGCAAGTGACGCTTACACGCGCACGTTCCGGAAGTGGAGTCTCGGATCGACTCCTTCCGAGGCCACCAAACTTTCTACCCTCCGGGGACGGTAAATTGGTACCAGATTCGTCTGGGAGGATAAGAACACTGACTTGTACATCGGCTGGACCCCGCAAGGTCATAGTATAGGCTACGCTGCATGCAATAAGCCGTAGACCGAGTGCCGCATCCCAAAAAAGAGACTGATTAGCGGTCGAGACTTTATCCCTTTTCTACGCCAAATGGTGGTAGGTTAGTGATCGAATCAAGAAGAAAAGAAGCAGTGGTGGAAATGCCGCCGAATTCCATCCCCCTCCCTTCCCAAAATCGCTCCGCTGACTGCGATCTTATCAACTTTTGAGCGCTTTACTCCAAAGAGATTATCGACAGGGAAGTGATCCCGACCTTGATAACGTCCGTAATCGCCGTAGCCTCTGAATGGACCGAATCCACCAAATTGCCATGATTCATCCCATCTTCCTGGACGTGGACCACGGGGCCATTTAGGTTTGCCAGGACCACCACATCCACAAGGCACGACCAGCTTCTTGATATACTCAATAGTGCTGAACTCCTGAATGAGAGGATGCATTTGCGTAAAAACCTTCCTATGAAGCCGAACGAGAGAAATCGAACCAACCTGTGGATACTGAGCGCTGAGGTTGGCTAAGGCTTCGTCCTTTTGAATTAAAGTCAGGGCGTCATTATCCTTTATTGAGTTCCTCATACCAAGCACTGTTGGTAGTTTGCCAATCAGATCGCTTATATTCTTCCTGGCTTCGTTTAACCTGTTTGTCTCATTTGTGGTGAACTCGTTGAGCAGGCTCTGAAAAATGCGGTTTTAGCCTATCGGATATGTTCGCCGTGGTTTTCAAGATATACTAGGCTTGTTCTGTGACTTAGAGGGCGGAGGGGGGGGGGAAGGCTTTTCAGCTTGGTGCCACTTTGATAAAATCTGCAAACTGTTGTCAGGTGTGTTTCAAGGTCGTGTTATCGCACAGCTTCACAAGAGTTTACAGGTCTCCACAAATGCACCGGTGTGATCGTGGGAACGAGTAAATTGCCCACACGAGCCATCTGCGCCTTTTACTCTCGCTGTTCGTTGGTGTTGGAATCGCATTCCCACCGCTGTCTCCTCAGGGAGGATTGGTGTGGTAGGGGAACCGTGCCATGACATTAAGCGTGGTGAACAGATACCAATTCATAGATTTTCCTCAACTGGCGAAAGTGAGCTGAACAATGCTCTGCGAATCGCTAGTTCCTTTTCGAGCTCGTTGAAGTTTGCTTCCAGCCTTGGTTGGTCGCGGCTCTCCATTCCATTATAGCGGAGCCTCATGGACGATGATTGGGCGATTTTCCCGCAGAAAACACTTACAAGGGAGGTCGTTCAGGCCGTGGTGAGCTTTTTCAAAACGGTTTGTTGCATGTTGTAGGGGTCCATGCGAGGACCATAGCGATGGGGTTCATTTTTGCTAAACGGTACTGGGAATGTCAAAAAAAGGTCAAAAACAATTCGAAAAGAATGGGCTTTTTAAACCACCTTATTCGCCTCTGTTCTAGCTGTAGCGTTGACAGGGTATAGTATGTAGGGTATCCTTTGAGCAGGCATGAAAAACAGCGCAAAATAAGGTCAAAATCCAAATGGTCTACTTGGCATGCGGTGAGCTGCATTGGAGTTTTCCGGTCATCTGCGCATATCTCTTCAACAGGTCCTGTATCTCTAGTGTCGCAGTGGCAGATGGTGTGGTGGATAGTGCGACGGGCTCTCGGTCGGTGGGTTTATGGATCGGATCCCCTTGCCGACACAATTTTTGCATTTTTCACATTTCTTGCTTCTTGTATTCCTGTATGCCCCATAATGTGTATGACCCGGATATACGCCATTTGAAGGCACATTCCATGCGGGAACGGTTCACAAATAGGCCTCACTCAATTATTACGCTCGCGAAATACTATCGAAAAAACTCTTCATGAAACTTGGGTTACGGCGGTTATCCGATGCTCTGTTCATGAACACGACACTCATTTTTTGAATATGGCGCAATGTGTCGCTAATTTGGTGCAAAGGCTTTCTCGTACTACCATCATTGTCAGTCTGCGCGGCGGGGCTATTTAGCGCCATACTGGCCCCAGATGGCCTCCGCAGCAAAAATAAGTATCTGAACCGTGATCAGGACCATC
>MU917423.1:0-10877 GCA_036418165.1 Cooperia oncophora | reverse complement strand
TTCCTATGAGTTTCGCTATTGCGGTCGATAAATTGACGCACAGTTTGAGTTTCCTGCGCCCATCGCCGCGTGACGCCCACATTGAAAAGTTTCCCCGCGTTCATCGCTAGACGGTGCGCGACAAATTACGATTCTCTTGTCCGTCTCCCAACAAGAGAATCATAATTTGCAGCGCTGTCGCGCACCGCTAATGAAGTCAGAGTCACTGCTGATGAAGGAGTGTGTCCACGCGGCTGCGTTTAGCGTGGCATCAACCCTTCTTTTTTTTCGGCAAACGACATGTATCATGTCGTTTGTACCAGTCGTTCTGCACCTGCTGTTGTCATTTACCCGCTTGAAAAAACTGTGGAGAATGGATTTGGCGACGCGCCAGATGCAACTACGCGGACGCGCCCCATCATTCGCAGCGAACCACACTGTAAGCAGCAGATATTTAGTATCTCAGGAGCAGAGGTAGGGTCAGTTTTCTTTTCAGGTAAAAAAAGAGGGGAGGGGGTCGTGCAGATATTCTGTCAGTGATCAGTTCCATGAAGTTTGCCATGCGATGCTCGCAGTAATGCGTGTCGGTTAAATTGAATAATATTATAGCTCCAAACACATATTGGAGTATGCACGTGAAGAACTGGTTCCTGCACCCAAGAGGCATGATTGCCGCGATGAAGTGGCTGAGCTCTGTCGAGCGGCGAAGAAACCCTGTAGCGCTTATTCAGCAGGAATAATTTGCTAATGGTAAGCTAATTGTAAGGTAGGCTGTTCTTCGCACTAAAAACAGGATCTTCAACGTCTTCGATGAATTCCCCGTAGATTTGACGCCGCGCGTAATAAAGCTGTTGTCAAGTTGACCGGCTACCTAACGATATATTAACGAAACCTTGTCGAAGGCGGTATTCGGGTATTTTTATTGCCGTCCTGCCGATTAGCTGTTGGAAAACAATAGAACCAACATATACAGGGGGGGGGCAAAAAAAGTCACTTCGACCGAGTCACATATCAGCAAAGTTTTCGCTGCCCAGACAGAGGACGTGGATACGAGTACCAGGGCGGAAGATACCCAAGATGTTCCTCTATAAGCAGGAGCTGGCTCTCGCCCATCACCTTCATGTACACCAAAATATGAAGTCATCTCCAGTCGCAGCCTGACTGGAGAAGACCTTTGGAATTCATGTCACCTCCAAACAGCTGCGAAACTTCTAGTATGGAGTCACCCATGGATAGCTACCTGGAGACCAGTACTCTTGATCTGGAAGACCTCCAACATCGAGCAGCTCAACGTCGCCACGGTCTAGGACATCATCTTCACCACAGTCGCCAAGGCGCGGGTTGATGGTATGGACCGGACGTACCTGGAATGGAAAGACCAATATTTTCTTCGTGGACCCCGGACTGAAGGTGAGCGCTGGCGGTTACATTGAGCAACTCGTGAAGAATATCCTCCTCACATGTCGTCGCCCTTCTTGGAAACTTTGTACTGCTACAGCATTGGGTGCCACCACATGGAATCGAAGGGCGTTGGAGAAACTCTCGCCTACTTGGAATGGAAGGGGGCTGAGTACCTAAAGAAGATGGAATATCCAAGTAGGTCACCTGACCTGAATCCCCTCAATTACCCGGTTCGGGCGGAGTTCAAGGTGGTCTACGGTGGCGGAGAAATCGACTATCTCGCTGATCTCAGGCACCACATCGCGGTCGCGTGCCAGAATCTCTCGATGGCGCTCGTCCAGAAGGCTGTGGCGGAGTGTCATGATAGTATTTAATATGCTCTTTAATATGGTGGTAAAAATGTCCGATCAGAATTTAATAAAGTGTAACTTATAGCGCCTCGAAAGTCAATGAAGAAAAGTGACTTTTTTGGCCCACCCCCCTGTAGTCGTTGTTCCGGTCGACTGTTTCAGCACTGAGCTTCGATGTAGCACTGAGAGGGTCGAATAGCATCAAGCAATTACCTTTTAAAGCATCTGATCACGGTTCTGAGGCACAAATCCCTCGAACCGATTTGACCATTCTTCTTTGCTAAACGCTCCCAGTATTGGAGTACATTTTTCCAGTCCTAAAACTCTTGCCCTTGTGACATCATCTCTCATCACTGAACAAAACCGGAGTTCACCAGACAGTTAATGTGGTCATTGCCTGAAAATCTTTTAGTGATGATTGAAGTTCAACTGTTGTCTCTTCCTGTTCCTTCTCGAGTAAGGCTGTCTTGCATTTATCTTCCTCGCTTTCTCTGTCCACGCAATCCTATTACTTTCAGAACCGCAAAGGTACTTGTAGTCATAACTGCCACACTCAATTGACTCCTTTAGTCTTTGGACATTCAACAGTGGAAGATAGCACGCACCACGTCGTTCTTGCTAGGCAGACTACCTAGAAACAGTAATGATTGGCTCTGCTACAACGGTGTGTGGACAGAGTAAAAGGACGAATAGTGCCCAATAGGTGTGCTAGACCTTTTCGTAACTCCATAGATCTGTATCCTTCAAGAGGATGAGAGCGCTCATACGGTCTTGTTTGCTGCGGATGCTGAGGCATGTCAGGGGTACTGGGTTTGGAACGGCTAACCTGTCCTCCGTCGATGGGCAAGCGATGACAGTCGCTGAAAAATGGGTTGGCGCCGCGCCATGCCAGTCCGTTAAGAGGCCCCGGCGTCTACAGTGAACAAACCACACAGCATATTGCTCAGACGGTCACTGGCAGAACAAGACAAATGCTGCTATAATTCTGGACAACCACTTGATGCGTGGCGCAATAGATCACAATTCACAAGGCATTGTTTTTACCTCTTCGTTGAAGGTTTAAAAATATACAAGCACAGAAGTTTGACCTCAGTCTAGCTCATACTACTCTTTTTCACAGAATATGTACTCTTATCAGTAATTGGTTTGTTTCGCGATCAATTCAGTCACATTTCTCTTCACCATTGTCCACATTTCTTTCACTGCTAGCTAACCACTTCGGAAATTCGTTAACCCATTTGTTTCAACTAGAAATCACGAGAAGTGCTCCTCACAAAGTATGCTTTCCGGTCTTTCGAGCATACCTTCATGACACCACAATTTCCACTTGCAGCCATTTACATCGCCATACGTGATCAATGATTTGTCAACTTTTAGGACCTTTCCAGCCATGAGCCTTTTTTGCTGGGTATTATTAGTGGCGATCTCACTATATTCTGCTGATGCCTACAAATTCCTGGTCTTCTCTCCCATATACGGTTACTCGCACACTAACTTCATGGGCACCCTTGCTGATACCCTAACGGAAGCTGGACATGACGTGGTAAGTCTCAAAGGCTAAAAACCCTATTTTCTGAAGTATGAGACGCATTCATTAGAATGGTCGCACGGCGCCGCGCGCGAAGAATTTCTATGAACAGCGAGAGCTGTTATTGCCTTTCTTTGCGTGTCCTTATCTACTGACTGACTCGTTTTTGTACACTTTTACTCAGTGTTATTGCTCGACTATTTCCCAAAATATTAGCGTCAGAAAACTGACAATGTTGATGAGACTGTCAGCAAGACTGTCAGCAATATAATCAGTGAAGCTGAACCTTGATAAAAGTTCGGTATTACAGTGAAGGGCTAAAAAAATGATCGTTTGTAGATTTACTGATAACCTAAAGACTCGGACCGGATGAGGAAATTTCCTTGCGAAACCCTGACGGCGTTCTGAAACGAAGATGAGCCTTTGTTCTCTAAATAAGAGGGAAAGATATCAAGTGAGAAAATACAACGAGGAGGATCAGTTGATATGGACATCGCTGCCCTATGCCGGCATCTTACTCTTTGGTTTGCTGCTGGGTAAATGTCAGAACAAACTGACATATTCCTTGATTCAGTGACAGAAAATGGATCCTAAACGTCTTTAACCAGATATTTGAAGAAGGCAGGACTTTATTGTGCGTGGACAGGGCGATCTGGTATAGCTCCAGTAGAGCTTCAAGATAAAGATAGTTCGCGCTGAAGTCATTCGTAGGCATCCCTCCTCATACAAGTAATCTGGTCCTCAGTCCCTAAGACTGGTTCCACGGCTTTTTCGCGGCTTTACAATGAGTAACGAATGCGCTGTAGCATCCATTAATGGCAGTTCTGACACCTCCTTAGCTGTCCGACCCTCCGAAACTCAAAGGTATTTTTCTGTCAAGTTTAATTTAAACACATTTGTACTTTTTCGTCAAATGCTATTGGCATTATATGATACGGAGAAACAATTAGGGAGGCGGAGGTGGCAGGATATCGTTTCGCTGACATATACCGAGCACGTCTGGAGAACTCGTACCGAGGGACTGCCTGGTCCCCACTTAGGGTGTGATTTTTTTATGATTTTTCGATGATTATGGTTTTTGGTTTTTCTATTCTTCGATTCTCTATGACTTTTTTGATTTCTCTTCCCTTATTAGTCATCAAGCGACTCTAGGTGTAATTTAGTGTCACTGTTCACACTATCCAATCATGGGCTTTGTCTGTGAAGGCCCATGGGAAGAACCTCCATCAAAACTAAATTGTCTAGCTCACACGCCGATGTATCTTCTCCTTTTTAGCTCCAAATTTTGAAAAATTCAAGCCTTTTCAGAGAGTGACCTCAAAACAGGAACATCAGAATTTCAGACCGTATTGATGCCAATATTGGATGAGGAACAGAAAAATAAAACTGGAGTGAAGTTAACCAAAAAAGTCATAAAAACCCCACCGGATCCGCGTAATCACGTCATGGCACAACACAAGAATGATATATTGGGCAAAATGTGGACATTGGAACCATCCATTTTCGGAGTTCTTCAGGTAACCACTTCAACACTCTAGAAATTGATGACGCAGACTTTGCTGGCTCTATGCATGTTCAAATGAGCATCGCGCTGGTAGAGCAGTGATTGGAAGCACTGCGCTATTGCGTGAGCTGTAGAATCGTAGCTTTCTAGAACCGTTGGGACTTCCCCCACTTTGGTTCAGTTGACTGAGTCGTAATTGTCCAGAAAATTACAACCAAGGGCCGCATCGTCGACCAGCCTTCACATTCTCTTGTTTGGACCAAAATGCAACCAAATGCCCGAAATAAAATTCACTGACTGGCCGTGCCAACTTGAATTCCCCATCATCAAGCATTTTTTCTGTTGGGTTCGGAATACGCATGAAGGTCTCCAGAGCTTCTGCAACAACCACAGTCACACCAAATCTCGTCCCAAAATCTCAATGTTTCTTGAGAGCGATTTGCCCATGCTCTGACTTGCGCTACAGGTTCTTCTGTTACTAAAATGCAATCTATCCAGCACAGCGAAGACGTTGCTCGTGTTGGAAAGGGTTGGAGCGAGGTATGATCACCGCACCGTGTGAGTCCCATGGCACAACGTCCGCTCCGCACATAACCCCGCTTTTCTTCAAATCTCGGAGATTGGGAGGCGTGGCCTGCACAAAAGCCTTGTTTCACACGACTCAAGAAGAATTTCGGACGAGTTTCCCGTTGGCATCGTGCCAGTGACCGCTACGGTAGGTACGGCTGCATGTATGTACTCATATATCCATGCAGCACCGCAGCCGCTTCATATCAATCCCTTCGCTTCATATTGTACTTCGCAAATGAAGCGATACGAGCATCAGCATCGGTCGGACATTTGTGGGCGCTCAGACGCGGTAGGCGTCCTGGCCGATGCTGCAGCTTGACAGGGTGTCATAATGGTACCTTTCTTGAAAAAGGCACAGTGGAGTGCCTGCTCAGGAGTACCTTTATTCCCGCTATTGATTCTACACGCCTTGGGAATTTATCGTGCCGCTTGCTCTGGCAGTGGTTGCGTTTTTGCTGGGATACTGTGTACTGAAACACAATACAGGATGACAGCTGTCTCAAAGGAGAAATACTCCGCGATACACCATGTTCAAGTGAAGTACGCAGCCACGCCAGACCCCTCTCTCCAGGATATGAAGTGTATCTATAAGTGAGATATATGAGGATATGAAGTGTGTCTATAAGCTCAAGGTGTTTAGGAATCGGGGAATCACTTGATCAGACCGATGCCATAATTGTATAATTGTAGAGTATAACAGTCTAGCGAGCGTACCAGTTATCGAAAACACGATACAGCCAGCGAGTTGGCGTCACTAAAATAACTGATAATGAACTAAAATGACCCATAAGATATGCGAAATGAGCAAGGGGTGGACTTTGACCATCTTTTTTCAGATGTCAAAGAACATGACAACAATCTACGTCAATCAGTGCGAAGGTGGGTTACTTTCTCACAAACCTCAAACGGAGGCTGTACGCTTGCATCCTTGTGTGGTCTCAAAAATGTACAACTCATGTACACATGCATCCCGGCTCAGATAGCTGCGCATGCAGCGTTCCATTTCCACACTACACAAAACAAAAGGAGAAATTGGGCAGATACGTTGACGGCCTGTAAGGAGGGGAGGGGTCATGGGAACATTTCTTTCTGGAGGGGGTCGTACCGACTACCGACTTTTTTCCGCGACGTAACGCTTCATCCAGATGATAAGTACCTTGGAGACTAGAGGAACCGTTCGTTGAAAAAGATTTTTGTCGAAGTTTCAGTCAAATGTCGGCGGTTCTGTCCAACCTAGTAATCATCGAGAGACGGAATTACTTTAATTCGTTTTTTAGATTTCATTGAGTAAAATAGAAATTAAAATAGAAATGCTCGAATCAATGGACTGTCGTGTTTAGCTGTCTTCAGTGACGACGCGTTAATGAAACGACTGGCTGCGTAGATGGTTTGTATTAGTGTCGACCGTTGGCATCACGGAGGCTGTCATGATTTGTGGGTTAGGTAGGCCTTGGTCAGGATCCAACCAAATGTCTGTCCATCACTGCATCAAATTTTTTTTCAGGAATCTTCGAGGTCCTAAAAATTCCGGCTTCGATCGCCACAAGGGCTTCTGCGCATTCGGACAGCATTTCAAAAGGCATCGGTGAACCAGTGGTTCCTAGCTATGTACCTGGTGAGATAATTCCCGACTGACAGGTAATATTAGTCGCACAGAAACAATACCAAAACAATACCAAAACAATTTTATCGCCAATCGACCTCAAACTTGGGTAATTAAACAAACGACAAAAACATAAACAACGACGAACATTAGCGAACAAATTAGCACATGATAAAACGACCTAATGAAATGATGAAATCCCCTCCCCCCTTCTATACGGCCCGTTTTCGGCGTCCTGACGTCGGTGGCGTCCTACGTCGCGGGGATGTGTGGCGATGTCCTAGCGTCGTGGAGGGTGTAGCGGCATCCACAAACAGATTAGACGGCCGGTGAATCCGTGTTACAGTAACCCGTTGTCATTGGGGCGCGCTGTTGGATTGGAGCATGGCGCACCGGCCCTTCAAACTTTTAACCATGGAAGGTGTAAGAACATAGTTGATTCCTTGAATTGACTTCATCGGTAGGGATTTCGGCACCCTAGTTCCTGAATGTACCATTTATTCGAGTTATTATGGCGCTTCTGTGATTATGTGCATTAACACTACAAGTAACACAAAGTAGTTTTTGCTCATGAATTCTTATGAGTGAAAACTTTTCACATTGACAACCCCTACAAGCTCTTTTGTGTTTTCTCTAATTGACTCACTGGGTTGGAATTTCAGCACCCTAACTTCTAAAAGTCCGTTTATTATATTATGAAGTATTCTTAACTAACCAGGAAAGGTCAACAGGTCAGCCTGGCCATTTCCAATGAAATGCACACCGTTGTACTCGTCTTGAGACGGTGAATTCAGAACAGTCTTCAAAATTTGCAGAACGATCCTCTGAGTGGAGTTATGGAGGGGTTTCTCTCCTCGTGATTGTTTTACATGCTATCGCGACGAAACGTGGAAACGTCCTTCACATTGAGAAATGAAGTCTTGCCCGACACGTGCAAGCAGAGTTCGCAAACAGCTTAAGCCGAGTGGTTTCGTAGCCAGGACGCATGTCGAATCGGTTTCCACCGCCATCCTGTTTTGCCTCTGCATTTGTCCAAAAACACGGTTGACAAAGCTTCTCTAACATCTCTGCTCTCCTGCCCTATCCTGTAAAAGGACCTGCAATCAGTTTTTTTTTTTGGAAGTGTAGACCCTTTGTGGCCTGAAAGAGTGTTTGGTGCTTGTCCCCCTCGTAACACATGTCACAAGGGTTCTTGCAGTGAAATACCATGATATTCATGTTCAGCGGGTCAAATTACCCCTGGGGAGAAGTTTCAAGCCGAATCTGATACTTCGACCTAACTTGGAAACATGTGGGCTATGGCTAAATGAGTGATTTGGCCGTAGGCTGGTCCACCCACCATCAATTACTGGTCTCGAGATGGAATTTCCTACCGTTAATCAGGAAAATGATGCAAACTGCACGAATAAGTGGGCCAGGTGCTGAAAGACATGACTGAAGAGCTATTTCAGCTAAACAGTCATCATCAGTATGCTAGTCGTAGTATCGCTGGTGGCAATCAGTCAGCCATGACTATCCATACCCCATTTTTTCAAAGCTGAGTCAGAACCTCAGATTTCGCCGGGCTGCCGTCCCCATGGGTTATTTAACCCCCTGAACACGAGTATGACACCTATATTGTGCGGAAAGCTCAGTGAGTCCCGCTACAGGTGCCATCATTTCGGCGCCAGCGCGCCCGGAAGAAGAAAAACAGTAAAAAAACCTCCATAACTTCGCTCAGAGGATCGTTCTGCGAATTTTGGAGACTGTTTTGAGTTCACCGTCTCAAGACGAGTACAAAGATGTGTACCTCATTGCAAATGGCCAGGCTGACCTGTTGACCTTTCCTGGTAAGACTGTGAGTATTACACTCTAAGTATTTCAGAAGTAGTTTCCTTATGACTTTTATTAATGAAAAATTTATGAAATAGTGAAATGAATAGTATTTCATACAATGAGCGAGGCATTTTCAATACACTGCTGAAACGAGCGCAATTCTCAAACTATTCAACACATTACTACAATAGTGATTAGCACTTGTAGTGTTACATCAACCATAATTCCACAGAAAGCGCCAAACTCGAATAAATGGTACGTTCAGGAACTAGGGTGCCGAAATCCCTACCGATGAAGTCAATTCAAGGAATCAACTATGTTCTTACACCTTCCATGGTTAAAAGTTTGAAGGGCCGGTGCGCCATGCTCCAATCCAACAGCGCGCCCCAATGACAACGGGTTACTGTAACACGGATTCACCGGCCGCTCTAATCTGTCTTGTGCGGCATCCTGGCGTCGTGGGAAAAGTGGTGATTTGTGGGCCCCGGCCCATTTGGGCCCGAGAGCGGGTTTTTCCCGCCAAAAGGCGCATTTCGTTGCGGGACTCGGTACCGTAGTTTTTGTCACTGGAGCGCATTTACGTCAACCCTTCTAAAATCGATCGCGTTGCAGCGATACCAGGAGAAGTCGCAGTTTTTTTTTCATAAGTGTCAAACTTAGCGGTAGTAGATATGTTGATGTATTGCTGTAGCTTCGACTGCCATAGCCTCCACTCTAGAAGCAATCGTGCAAATGCAAATTTTGGGAAGTGGGGTTCAAATGCGAATTTGTATATGGTGATCTTACCTTTGGTAGTAGAGATATTCAGAAGATAATGTGGTGTCTGACTCAAATGTTGCTTTTTCGAGGTTCATTAACAGTATTGGCCGAGAAATGAGCGGTAAACAGACAATGACAAGGGAGGTCTTTCAGGTCGTGGCGCGCTTTTTAGAAATGGTTTGTTGCATGTTGTAGGGGTCCATATAAGGATCACAAAAATGGGTTTCGTTTTTGCTATGCCTTCCCCAAAGAAAAGAGATTTCGAGCCATTTTCTAGGCTCTTTTCTATTTCTAATGTTGAGTATGCATAGCAAATGAGACCTTCGTCGACTCCGCATTGAAAACAACACAAGTTAAGGTGAAAAAGTACCTCAATTGGCACAATGAGGTAGCACTAAAACTTCTCAAGTGATCTCGCAGCATCCCACCCCCCACCTAGGGGAGGGTATTCAGAGCCGTGTTGGCGCCAAATGGCCTCCGAGCCAGTGATAAGGTCGTGACCAGGGCCTTTAATAATCCCTACACAGAGTTTCGGTAAAATTTTTCTCCTCGAGCTGTACGAGTTATGATCATATGTATGTCTTGTTGTACTGAAGGCTATCAGTATCCTGTAGAAGTCGTTATGCAATTTCAATACTTGGACCTTTCTATTTACTAGTATATACATTCAAGAACTACAAACTCTGAAAAGGACAATAGGTACTGCACTATATCTACACTTGAAAAGTTGAGGTGGAACCAGTTCCGCTGCGTGCGCTGATCGGGCGTCACTACCAATCCATTATCACCAAAACCTCCAAATTTTTTGTTTTTTTTTTGCCGAAAGTTCGTATACAGGGGTAAGTGATGACCCCAATAACAATTCTAACTCTTATTTCATGCGCTGACGCGAATGGCATCAGCATGGAGCTAAACAGCATATGCGTGCGCATTGACAACGAGTTCAGTGCACGGAAGCTCCTGCAACAAATCGACGGCGACTTGTTGCCGTGTTCAAAAATGAGTGGAATACTCGTGGGCAGGGCATAGAATAACCCAGCTTTCAGCAAGAGTTTTCACAATGGTGTTTCGAGAGCGTAATAGTTAAGCATGGCTAGCTCGTGAGCTATTACTGTGTGGAATTAGCTCTTAAATGGCATATATCCGCGTTATATACATCATCACGCATACAGGAACACAAGGAGACGGAAATTCGGAAAGTGGAAAAACTGGCCTCCGACCGGACCCCATCCACAAACTACCCCGACGTTCGAGAGCCCATAGCACTATCCACTCCACCATCCGTCCCCCCTTTCACTCACTTTTTGGCATTCTCGTAAACGCATAGCAAAAACGAAACCCTTTTTTGATCTCTATATGGTCTCCTAC
>MU917419.1:0-10611 GCA_036418165.1 Cooperia oncophora | reverse complement strand
CTACAAAGAGATTGATCAGCAACGAATACTTTATCCTTTTGTCCTTCACATACTGAGCATAGGCTAGGAGACATTTCGTATGTGTGAGCCGGCCAGCTCGTGGCTCTTTCCTCTTTCAGAGGATAAACCAAGGATTTCGCAGTAGGGACCCCAATATGATGTATGGTTTTGTATGATAAAATGGATAGCAGCTCTTATGTAGTTGCACACTCTTAGTTCCTTATCTGCCTCACTGCGGCCCGTTATGTAACTGCAGATGAGGAAGAAACCACAGTTCCTTTTTAATGCTTAAACAGGCTTTGAACGCCCGGTCCCTGAAATCCGTGCCGCTTGACAGAAAAGCGCTCAAAAGAGTGCTGTAGTACTTTACCCAGCTATGGCAGTAGTAAGTCTGGGCTATTCTCATTTTTTCTCATACTCGTTTATTCATCGTAGAGTCGGTCGTCGGTCCAGTCCTAGTCGGAGTAATCCAATAATTGCCGACGTTGTGACATCGCGTGGGATCAATTTCTTTTCTTTGGGGCATAGAAGACGAACTTTATGATGGCAAATGATGATGGGCGTGGTCGAGCCAACGAAATTGGCCCCTGAATGGTTTCGAGACCCGTTCGCGGCTGCGCCTCGCTCAACGGTCGGTTCTTCCCCATGACTCACACTTGATTTCGCCCTCTTTGGTGCTTGCCTGCTCTCTATTATTCCGCACCACTCCAGTTGTACATCATTAGTAGGCTATGGCCCTACGCAATCATGCTTCAGCAATGCTTAGTGTGATGCTGACGCCCATGAGTATTGGAATTGGTCGTTTCAGAAGGGAAATCAGAACGAGCCAATTGGTCGAGAAAATTAAGGTGCTACGAGAAGCCTTGAAAAATGACTCGAAAGAAGGATCCGGCCGAGAGTGTGGGGTGGGAAGAGTGCTCTGCAGTGCTCTCAAAGGGCGTAAGCCATCATTTGGCCTTCGTACTCTTTCCTGCCTACAGAACTCACGAGTTTGTGTATGTTTCAATGATGTAACAGGCTTATTAATCCAATCAAGAAGATTTTCGGGGCCTGCGAACGAATTTTGTCGACTTGGTTGGCACTCAAATGTGAATTCTCGGAGAATATCCATCCTGTAACTAAAGGAGTCAGACGAGGTGCTTCACTTTGTCTTTGATCATACTGAATTGGATAAGTCTCCGCCGTTGACCAATCTCTTTTTGGCATTCCACTTCCAATCGGAATCGTACTGGCTAATCGGGCAAGCCAGTGTACAATCAGTGTTCTTACCTCCCAGACCAATCTGGTGCCATCTCACCGTCCCTGAGGGGTAGAAGACTTTGTTGGCCTGGGCGGGAGCCGAGCCAGTTTTTGAACTACTGTGTTGTGACGTAGTAAATTACACCTTATGTAATTGTGTAATATCGCTAACTTCTCATAAACTTTGCAGTGCATGCCCTTTCGAATTTGGACCAAAGTTACCCCCTGCAGCTTGCAACTCTTGAACTTCCTTTCCTACCAGACGAGATATTTTCAATTGAATTAATTAGTCTCCTCTTTTCTGTGAAGACGTGGCGTTGAATCGTCTAAGGCCAACTTTTTCTTCAGCGTGCTCAGGCTTCATTTCTTTTCCATGGGCGACATAAACGAACAAACAGAAAATTTTTCTCGAAATCTACTATTTAAAGGCGACCGCTTGCCGATTGCAAATCATAGACGTAGTGCATGGTTCCTATATGTGAAACTGCCGATGCCGCTCGCCACTTATCCACTTAAAACGGCCTGGGAAACTTCAAGAACGACTGGTTGAATTTCGACCACCGCTAAGTAGCGAAGCTCAAGCATTTTGAAATTAGGCTAAGCTGGGCCTAAGTTTAGCGATGGTCGAAATCAGCTAGCTGTGCTTTGCCTGAGGGCGACTATGCCGGAAATGGTTAGTCAAACAAAAGTGATAATAATCTTGGCAATAGTGTTTGGAGCAGGTCTAAAAGCTAACAAACTAAAAACACGCTCTAAAAAAAACTTGGACAATCCAAAACAATCGCGAATTTTTATCAAGTTTATTACGCACTTAAAAACCCATTTAGATAGAGGGTTTGATTTAACATTTACCGGTGAAAAATGAATTGGAATGAAATTGAAATTGAAAGCAGTCACCCCTCTAACTTGATGGATGGATAAATAAAAATCGGAGAAGAAGTTTAGAAGAAGCTCCGCCCCTCAACTCCAAACCCCGCCCACTTAATAAACAATTCATATAGAAAAATAGCGATTTTAACGGAATTTCTGCCGGAATCTCTCTAGAAATGCCGGAATCTGATTTCTGGATAGAACTTGAAGAGCCCATTCGATCAGTAAAATTCCATAGATAAGAGCGGTGTTATTTACCGGTAAAAAATGATTTTAAATAAACATTTTTAAAAGTTTATTTCACAAACACTAGCACAAACCGCCCTTATCTATGGACCGCTCTTATCTATGGGGATTTTAGCCGGGCTACTTTCAATTTCCTTGGCTTGTGTAATCGAAATTTGTGGTTATAGATAGCGTATGAGCTGGGAGAACTGCTTAAATCGTCAAAACGATCCTAAGCACACATAGAATCCCGTGAAATCTAGGTTCCGGCACCAAAGCCTAGCATCGGGATGACAAAATGACAAAGCCCTCTCCTCAGCCCCATCAGGCATCTGAGGCGACTTGAAGCAGACAAAGGAAAGATGGCCATTAACACGAGTGAGCAGTTCCATGCTTTAGGAAATTTGGAGTTGAATAACCGTGGATACTCCTGAAGCTCCTGTGGAGTCGATTCCCACGGATGATGAAGGTTCTAATCAAGTCCAGTAGTAAGCAAACCAAATTCAGAGCGCTGAAGTTTTTTCTTGTTCAGTTCTCGCTATCTGCTCACCTTTCCACTGTATTTTTATCGAAAAAGAGCTTCAGAACTGTTCGAATCGCGGTTTTTTGGCTTGTTGAACGTTTTTGTTTCGCAGCTGTAATCAGAAAAAAAAACTCGCAAGATGTCAATGTCCATTAGAAGTCGATCGTGATACCAAAGAAGGATTTCCCATCCACCTATGTTGGACTTTTGAAGGGGGCGCTTTTGCTGCGACAAAAAAAATCGTCGGTGGCTGGCAGACTACCCACTTTCGAAACTATTCTGAAGAAACCTCAACGTTGATTTTGCAGTTGGTATGCATGCAGCGATGTCAGAGGCGACACACCAAATAATGAGGTGGCGAGACAGCACACAACCGCAGAATCAGTTTGGGCGAAGGAAAAAATTCAAGCGATGGGCGGTCACCCACATGTGAGGGCGGGAAGTCAACTTCTCGCAGACCCTTTGCCGCGTACTTTCACGCGGAAGTGGTTCACCCTATGCGGGTGTAGAACCGCACACACTGTACGCAGCAAATATTTTACCTGCCAGGTAATGGCGCAATGTGTCCTCCAATTCCATGGAACGCGCTGCAGTCCTTCGTCATTTCGATCTCGCAACATTGTTCAGCATAAACGCATTTCTTAGGAAAGTAATTGTCCGCACGGTTTATTATGCACATTTACAGCCTTCCGTCATGAAATCGTCCACGAACACCAGAAATCAGAGGTCATAGAACCACGAAGCAAACTCCTATAAAACCCTACCAATATGAATTGATTCGTTCGGATGGTTGTTCATTTTGAAGGTTCCTAAGAAGACTTCTATTTTTTCTCTCACGCGATTTTTCGCTGTTTCGTTGACCATTCAAAAATGCCCGTCATCACGTGGGACCTTCCGTGAAAAGTCGTTTGAGATTTCAATAAATTTCCTGTTGCAGAATGTATGTGCGGATACTGTCGTTTCTCAGCTTACCAATGTTCTGCTGGGCAGTGCAGTGTTATTCAGGCAGCCAGCTACAAGTGATTGAATGTCCAGCGTTGAGCTGCATTAAACAGACACTTGGATTTGATACGGTAAGTTCCGTGACGAACGATTTCCAGAGTTTTCCTTCCTTCAACTGATATGTGCATGAGAAACACCCGAATATGATTCGCCTACTGACCTAGTGTTATAATTATTCTGTACGCCTCTTGTCGCATTGTTTGCTATCTTCACACACTCAAGTGGGCACTTGTAAGAGCTAGCCGTTTGTCCAGCGTAGGTATCGATGTCAGGCTGGAGGAATGAAGGGTTGGGGCCGAAGTCTTTGGAACCTGACATGCTTTTCTCCTTCCTAACGCACTGAATTTAGTGAGTATTAGCTGCGGCTGCGTGGTGGTGCAACCATCACAGCATTGATAAGCTTAGGATCTAGGATTCCCAGGGTGCACTTGCACTGTGGAGCAAGACGCTGCAGAGGGAAGAAAGCAAGGCTACTTCATCAATGAGCCGTTCCGTGGTTCACGACAGCTGTATCCTTGTTTCAAATGGGCGAAGTTGAAAAGTTGAAATGGGACAAGGTGTAATAACAGGGCTAACCTAAAGCTTTCTCATGAGCTCAACTATCCCACTCATTATTGTGTTGTCGTTGTAGCTCATGAAGTAGAATTACCTGATGAGCCGCCCTACATAAGAGGATCGGAAAAACCCTGCATACGTTATGGTTGGCCTTTGCTTGGCACTACACTTGAAATTATGCCAATGTTTGGCACTACAGATTCCATTAGTAGTGATGCCAGATAAGTCACTCACTCCATGAGAACCGCATCTCACATAATTCTTAGTTTAAGTCATATTGTTGGTCTGGGGTGGGCTCCCAGCAATTTCTTAGTTATGTGTATTTCCAGAACGATATTCCGTTAAAGCCAGATGACATCCACTGGTTCATGTTTTATGTTTCTAACAAAACTTTTTATGTTCAGACTTTATCGATGCAGCTGAGGAATAAGGCTCGTGCCCGAAGTCTTGAACTCTACATGCTTTGCTCCTTCTACCACTGATTAGTGATATATAGTGGGGGTGGTGGTCTACATTCACACATTGATAACTATAGGTATCTATCTAGGTTGTAATAAGTAATGGCCGTTTTTTTCAATTGAAAAATTTGTTTCAAAAGTGAAAAGTTTTGCAAGCAAGCTTAACATCTTTAATAGCAAACTTCTCGTAGATTAGAAATCAAATCCAAATTCAATTTATTCAACCTATTAGCACTGAAATTTAATAGAGCAGTTCGTCAAAGATGCCTAAATATTATCGCGGCTTCCACTTCCAAACTCCTCAATACTAAAATTCAACAAAACACTAATATCCGTCAACCAAACTCTTTGGTTATCTATACTACGAGAAGTTTCCTATCAGATGGTATATAATTTGCTTGCAAAACGTTTCATTTTTCGAACAAACTCTTCAATTGAAAAAAAACGGCCATACTATACCAAACCTATAGTAATTCCCAGGGCTCACTTCATTGGACATGACGCTCTTGGAGAAGAAAGCAAGGCTACTTCCATCAGTGAGCCCGTTCCCATGGTTCACGAAGCTGTTGTCCTTGTTTCAAATGCGCTAAAGTGAAAAGTTAAATGGACCGCGGTGTAATAACAAGGCGCTAACTATAGCTTTCTCAAGAGCTCAACTATCCGCACTTCATTATGTTCAGTCGTTGTACTCATGAAGTATAAGTGCCGTGAGAGCCGCCCGCAAGGACGGAAATGACCCTTGCATTTATAGCTGCGTTCATTTCTCGCCACTCACTGAAAATTAATGCCAATTTGGCAAGTAACAATTCCATCAGTAGTGATATGCCCAGATAAGACAACCTCACTCCATGAGAACCACATCTCACATTAATCTTAGTTTAATGACAATACTGTTATGGCTGTCTCGCTCCCAGCATATCCGTAGAGCCGATCGCAGCCAATCCACTTGGTTTCATTTTTTGTTCTACAAAATATTAATTATTGTTGATATTAATGATAAGGCACGTATAATGTAATATCTCTTTGATAGACACATACCGCATCCAGCGGGATCAAAAAGACCGAGTCTGAAGCATCAAAATTTGCATAGGTCAGGTAATTTCCTCCCGATGAAAAAATGGAGAAGTTCTTCGAAAAACTTCCGAAATAAGGGACGCTTTGTTGTAGTCACTTCTGAGCGATTACGAAAATTCGTTGGGACTTCTTGAGATAGCGATGACAAAAGCAGCGAAAGAGCACGTAGGCGAGCGGGAACAGGGCGGGATAGAGTCACTGGTGCTCCTGTGGAATCATGTGAGGAGATCTATGACCTCACGTCCCTCTCTTATATTTTTTCTCTGACGCCAAACTGGTAGAAGGCTGCCTATTGAGGCCCAAACCACTTTTCCAGCACAGAAACATGAATTAGGCGTGTTCAGCTCCGCTTCAGTACGCTTCTACGCTTTATTGGTTCTGTGGTGCGCGCGTGTGTCGCTCGTTTCGCGAGGTGCCTTAATTTGTTCGAGGCCCAATGTAGAATGAGAAACTTTGGATAACGGGGAAAAACCCGACGTGTCATAAAAAATTTTTGGCTCTGTGACTGCTTACAATAGGCGATTCTTGTACATCATGCATAAAACATTAGCAGGCAAGTTTGCGGCATTGTCTGTTGCGTATCACTACGCCGCCCCTCGGGGTGCGCCATTCAACCCTTACGTACGTGGAGTCGAGTCTTTTCCTCTAACGGGAACTGGTCTTACGACATAAAGGCTTCGAATGATGTTCGTGTTCCCTACAGTAGCCCAAGAGAACTATAAGCACCGAGTTTGGCTGGCCTCTTGAAATGTATCTTTTGCTAGTTCCCATTGACCTGAAGTCCTATGAACCCTTGTGTACAAATGGTACTCAGCGAAGCTCGTACTCTGTGATTTGAAAACACCTATGAAGCTACATAATGCAGTTATTGCATGATAAAACTCAAACAGAGTTGGCAGATCTCTTGAGGGCTGTGAAGTTGAAGAGACCAGCAAACTAGCAGATTGCCCCCTCTAAGCAACAGTGCCTCTCGAACTCCTCTTCTCGTCGCACAATGCTGGGCAAAAAAATTGAATTGACATTACTCTAGGAATGACAATCATATGCTTCGAATGCTACGGATGATTTTGATCATTCCTATGACTTTGGATCTTCGCAGGGTAAAATACGTAGGTACAAAGACTCCTCATCCCAGTGTGAGAAGGACCGTAATTGCGGACTGAGTGGCACTCGTGTCAGCAATCTCTAGAATTTCTGCTTCTTCCTAGCAGAAGTCGACCTCGTCAGTTTGCAGTTTACTTAGTTGAGTTTCAATAGGCTTCAAATAGATTTTTAGATTTTTCGTTGAAGGAAAGTATCAATATTCCAGGGGTCGCTGTTAGGTAATGCTCTAAGTACGCAACTACGACTCACGTATCTTTTGAGTAAAGAGTGTACTACAGTATTTCATTAGCGAGGAGTCACACTTCCCATTTCTTCCAACAATCTCGATAGACCTTCTCATGGTTTATTTAACCTCTCTTTACCGTTACGCAGTGACGATTAATGTGACATTTCCAATGAGCTCCTGGGACGAGATGCGATTATCTCCGTTCATTGTTTGTTTCATATACTATTAGCTTTATAAAAGGAGTCGTTTACTTCTGTTTTTTGTTTCGACAACTTCTGGCTGTAGTTTTTTTCCGAGTGTCTTTCTGCCATAAGGTTCATCTATGGCTAATTTACGAGTGGGTGAATGGTGTAATATAAGAATTGAGAGTAAGGCTACCATATCATCTTAAAAGGGAGCGCGTACAAAAGTGAGTCTCGCAGTGTCTTCGCTCGACAGGAATTTTTTCAATGCAGTCCGAAGTTCAGTGCTCACTTGACTGAAAACTAATTTCTTTTTTCGAGTTCATTCCGAGTCGGCCTAGCGATCACCACTGCGACCTTTTGATGGACATATGACTTGTTGTGTTCCTTTCTCGCCATATTTGGATTCCGTCCTTCCGCTGCGGACAGCTCACTCGACGGGAAGTATCGCATTACCCCACACCACCACAGAAACAGCGGGAGACAAACTAGCTGAGTAAATCATGGCTGTCGTCTGAATTTACCTGACAATGGATAGAGTAAGGGCAACTGCTTATTGGGTGCTACTAAATAGCTCGCTGATTCTTCCCCTCAGAAAGGTGGAGGAGTTCTCACCAGAGCTCCCTGATAAGGTACCACAGCCACATCCATCCAGAATCACTTATAAGTGGTAATTGACTAGAACAGTCCCTCAGTCCCTTACAATGTCGCTAATTGGCCATGCGTGGAAGGCGCGGTCCTCTCAGCGCCTGGCCAGACCTGCGACAAACAGCACCTGCTTATGCCCATGAATTTGCAAACCTCTTGGTCAGATTTTTCAGAAACCGCAACACGGCAGCCTTGATAATGGTTTCAAAGGTACTGTAAACCCTTTCGGCAGCACAGAAGTCACACCATCAAACATCTGTTCCTCTTACAAGGGAAGGATACTAACTCGTCCTGGCCATTCAGAATGTTGTTAGTACGGTATGGACAGTTCTTGCATTCATTACGATTGTACGGTAATCCAAAAGTTGATGTGCAGATAGGTTCTCAGATTATTTACAAGCCGAGGAAAGAGGACCTGAAAGGGTAAGGAAGAGCTCCAGAGGAAGCAACGTAGCTACTTCAAAGCGACCTATCTATAGTGGAAATCCCAACCTTTTGCCACGAATTCCTTCTAAAACCTGCAAATTCAACCCAAACGAGTTTAGCGAGAGCTTTTGTGTTCGGCGCTGGAGTTCCGCGGGAGCGAAGCGCATGGTGCCGCAGTCAAGTGATGGCGCTATTCATTACCATGCAAATCTCCTTATTGTGATCGACAACGAGGGACGGCAACGTCTGACATTCGCTCTCAGTCGTACACTTTCGAACGTCTCCTTTGTCATCTTTAACCTCGGAGTTTTCCCAGAGTGGACCCCGCCATAGAGCGGGACAAACGCTGAAGAAGAAGAAGAGGAAGAATCCGGAGTTTTCCCAACTCGAGCGCCCCTTCGGGATAACCCACTAAGCTACAAGACTACATAGACTGATGAAAGAGCAAGTTTTCGCGCAAAAGGAATGGATGTAGAGGTCGTAGAGAGCCATCAAACAGCCCAAAATTGACCTCCCTCCTCAGCAACAAGGGTCTGAAAAAGCCTAGAAACTTCTTCGATTTAATCCCTATTTTGCCATCCCTCACAGGATTTTGAACATAAGTTAAGAATATTGATCCACGTAATCCTGTGAACTGTGCAGAGAGACTAAATGCCATTAATTGCAAGGTGCACCGGAGAAATTCGTGAAAAGGGTGGTTGCACTTGAAGGCACACTGCGCGATCAGTGATGTTGACAAACCCCTTCTAAAGTTGGTAAGCGATGTCCTGGAATGTCAAGGGGTCAAGGGACTGCCACTTCTAGGCTCGAAATTGAATTGGAAGCAAGCTGCAAACCTATTGCCAAGCCCATCTGGCCCAAGCCCAGATGGTCCGGTAAGTCGCGCCGTTGTGCTCTCTGGCCCTTCGTTTTCGGGTCTCCCTCCGGCGCTCATCAGGCTCGTCGTCAGTCCTGTGTCCTTTAGCTAATCCTGACCGTATAATGCTCGTTTAGTGACCATGATTCTCTGGAAAGAGAAGAGATGAAGAGGAGAGGTGGAAAAAGTTTTTTTTCTTTTTCCCCTCACTACTCAGTAGTATCGCTGTTTTCGAAGCCAGTGGCGTGCAGGTGTTTAATTTGTTGTGAAAGGAGGACTTAATGGAGGTGCTACTGTTGTCTGTATTAAGACAAAATAGTGTCTCAGGGAGGAGTGATTTCACTCAACTCCATCAGTCAAAGACCTGTTCCTGTTTTCTTTTTTGGCAAATTGCATACAAGTGGTGCTACGGGGCGTAAAGGAAATGGCGAAGTTGGACATGAAGATGGGTCGCACTTGAGATGCTAAGGAACGTGAGGGAAAAGGGTGGCGTTGGACTTAAAATGGGTTGTGTTTGGGGCAGTGGTGGGGCAAGTTCTGTACGACCACGGCGACATGTGCTCTGATTAAAGGCAGTTGGCACGACAATTTGGTCCAAAAGCTAGCACAGGGTGCTATATAGTGGGGTGGGAAAATGGCAAAAAAAAACGTAGTGAACTAGTCGAAAACTTGCGAAGAAAAGCCTTCGTTCCTAGTGACTCAAAAAGCAATTTTGGACGAGTTTCCCGTAGGCATCTTGCCAATAACCGCTACGGTAGATACGGCTGCACGTATGTACTCATATATCCATGCAGCACCGCGGCCGCTTCATGTCAATCCTTCGCTTCATATTTTCACTTCGCAAATGAAGCAATACGAGCATCAGTCACGGTCGTCCATTTGTGGGCGCGCATGCGTCCGGGTCGATATGTTGCCGATTGACAGGGCTTTATAAGGGTACCCTAGGAAAGGCGGGCAAGGCGCTACGCAGCGCCTGCTCAGGAGCGCGCAAACCCGTTTTGCCAGGCGTAATAATAATACTCGTCCTAGGGATTTATCGTGCCAACATCCTTCGAGGGTAGTGGGCGTGATTACTGGGAGCGGGCGGTTGCTGCCATGCTGCCAAGGTCATTGGTGAAAGGGTGCGAAAGGGTAGTTGGCCACACCTCACTCAGCTCTCCCACCAATGGCAATAGCAGTAACCGCCCGCCTCAGCCATCGTGCCCACTGCCTCTAAGGATGTT